>JAFIRS010008366.1:0-17690 GCA_018342105.1 Gonioctena quinquepunctata
CCTAAGCCCTTTTAGCATCGGAAAATGTATAATTATACGACGACGACGACCTTCGACTTAGAACGAACGTTGTATATCTACTGACGTCCTCTCCGTTGTCGTTAATACCAAAGAGCTTTGTTTTCTTTTCTCTGCCGGATTTATCTAAAACTGTTTTCTCTTGGCATTTTTAGCGTTTCTGGCTTTCTTGAACTCTAGATAGCTGAAAAATCTATAGATCAGTTGCATTCTGTGGAATAATTTTCTTCAATTCTTTTAGCGGTCACATACCATATTGTTTTAATGACAGACTCCTTGTCATCTTCTCCATTGACCTTTCTCATGTTAAAAGCCCAGTCCAGCAGGATGTTGCCCAATTCCCGATTTGAAGTGGATTCCAAAAGAGTGAATCGCCAATCCTTGCAAAATTGCTTCCAAATTGAGCTTCTATGGGAGCAGGTACTACCGTGAACGCTATTCTCAATGGCACTTCCTATTAAACATTTTGATGCATCGCCAAGTCGCCTGGAAGCCATTAATAGGCGTAAACTCCTTTTTGCTGAAAAGGCTCCCACAGACGATGAGATCGGTATCGCTACATGTCGCGATACAAGTGGCGATATAAGTATATGCGATTTGTATCGATTATCAACGTCTCCACACTCGGTGAGACGAAATCGTGGAACATCATTCGTACGCGCGTGGTATCGCCGTTTCACGACAGTGATTGAGACGGTGATACTGATACCGTGATACTGATACAACCACGCACCCGATTGAATTTATTTGTATCGCCACTACGGTATCATACAACATGTGGCGATACCGATCTCATCGTCTGTTCACGAATTTAAAGAATTTTTTTGACATCTGCCAAACACCCAAAAAAAAATTGTTTAGAAAGCTTGGTTCTTTCTTATCACTCATTGGAAACGTAGGTTGCTCATGTCTACTCTCAATTACATTTCATTAGTTGTCAGTATCACATACTTACTAATATTCTGATCGGTTTTAAAAAAACGAGTGTATTAATCATATATTTATCAACTCCTAATATTGATAATGAGGATAGCTTATGTGAAGCCAAAACAATTGAACATCGATTTTTTAAATCGGGTGCTGAATACAATGCGCATACGCCGAGAAATAAACACGTTTTTCATCAAAGACGCGATTTTGTTTGTCCATGTCGTTCTAGTATTCAATATTTCACGTATGACTACTATGAGTATGACAAGCTTATTTCATTTGTTGCAAATTCTCATTATAGTAACATAACCACAAAATGACATTTCTTTCTACGTGACAATCCATACCAAGTGATATCCAATAAGGCGGTTGTTGGCACACAAACTGATAATTGCCATGTGCTGTGAAAGTGTATTTTTGGTTATTTACGGAGCTTTTGTGTTGTTAATTAATAATATTCAGATGGAGAGTGCTTACCTGAAGACACAATTGTTGAAAAGCAGAGGCTTTGGTGAACGGTATGCTTGAAAATACATCCTCATCCTCTGTTTACATTTTTATCAATGTATTGGTTACAGGTATAAAATTGAGTTGAGATTGATCAGTGATTTAGATCCTTTTGCACTGAATATTTCTGAACTGAATTGTTCAACTGTTGGTGCTCCTCCTGTTATGAATATGGATATTATTTTGTATCTGGTTTTTACTTATAGCTTTCATTCCCAAATGCAGATGAAGGCCCATATGAGTTTAGAATCCATATATACAAAGTTTCAGAATAATTCATATATTTTAGTTAGTTTAGTCTTTTTCTAGGCAGCAGACTTTTTCTAATGGGTACAGTAGCAAATTACGAATAACAATTCAAAAGAGGCAATTTATAACTTCCGATCTGATCTATTATGTTTAGTGCCACATTTATAAGAGACATTGATTTGATATTTCATCAGAATATTACTTGTCAACTTTCATAATAGTTCTTTCCAATCAACATACCTTTTTTCGGGGCAAGCATTCACAAACGGCAAATTAAAAACCTCCAGATGTTTGGTGCATAATTGCAAAAGATGCACCTTTATACTGATAAAACTACCAGTAGATTAGATATTGTTTTGCAATAAAACTACACTTGGTCTTGTCAGAATTAAATTTATATAATATATATATATATATATATATATATATATATATATATATATATATATATATATATATTTCAGGTTTCTGGGTGAGTTCAGAGCAGTGAATGGTCATTGTGAATGAATGAATCTGTTAAACAAAGCATTTAGAAACGGTAATTATTCGGACACGATTCCTTCGATTTTGTATCGAAAAGAATTGTTGAAAATTATAATATAACATGAATTGTGGTAATTTTATCCAGTTTTGAATGTGATTTGGGAAATATTCTCATCAAATATAATTCGTACTAGAGGATTTTATCGCATATTTTTTCAATTTTCTTTCAAGCATTTTGCTTCTAGGAAATTTAACTCGTGCAATTTGCGGCCTTATTACCAAAGATTAATCAGATAATAACACCGGACATAGCACTTGGTAAAATTTCCAGGCATAATTTCAAAAAAAATTGAGCGATAAAACCCTCACTTTTAATGTTACCCTCGATAAAACTCCTAGCACTTATGATACTACCCGCGATAAAACCCCTTTCACTCATGATATTGCCCACGATTAAACACTGGATAATGCGAACAAAATCTTTATTTTTAATGAACAAATGCAGGTAGCTAATGACACAAAATATAAAATTAGTTTGAGTACGAATTTGGACGATCAATTAAGTCTCTTTAAAATTGTCTCGGATGTAAAATTCCGTATCTCTAATAGTATGAAAGTTACAGCTCTTAATATTCAGTTATTAAATTGTGTGGCCGCTTTTATTTTGGTAGCATTCCAAAAGGAAAAAAAACAAAAATGATGGCGTGGCCAGTCGGAAAAGTAGATTTTAGAATCTATTTTCAAATTGCAATTAATCAAACTAACGAATCATGTGTCTGGAAAATTGCAACATTTTCATTGGAAACGAAAATTTTTATTTTTGTATAAACCTCAAACTTTTCAATCAAACTTACTTAGATTTCAATCTTTGTATTACTTGGAAAAATAAAATTATACTTTGGGAAAACTGAAAAATACACTTATACAGCAATTAGGACTAGAAAGTTGAATGACAATAAGAATAAAGTCAATAAACAAAAACTTTCCTCTTATATAAAAAAAAAAAGTTGAGAGGTGTCAAGGGACACCCGGATGGAACGAAGTCCCTTTCGAATAATTAGTGAAGGAATTGTAATTTTTTTTTTTTTTGTTATAATAATTTTTTTTTAATATTAACAAATATAATGTAATATAAACTTAATCATGTTACGCTGCTGGCCTATTAATTGGGAATAGAAATACACCACCTCGGCCCAACTACGGTTAAGCCGCTGGACATTTACCGAAAGTTAAACCTTCTGTAACGCCACTGGTTTTGTATGAACAATTATTCCATATAATTAGCCCGCGACGCTAAGGACACTTCCAATATAGGAATTCTATATTCGATTAGTCCTTTGTTGAAAAGTTGCTCCCAAAGTCACAACTTTGAGGGCAGTAGCAGCAATTATTTAGAAAGATAATCGCACGGAAGTTAATGAACGTGAGCGGCTACATTCAATATCTTCTTTCTATTTACCCTGAGAACCTAGGTTGTTTATTTAGAAATATGTACCGTTCGCTGAACTCTATATCAATAAAATGCATTTATAATCATAAGACTTATATTCATCTAGAAAAATGGAACATAATAAAAACACAAACAAAGCTACACTTATAATGAGAGTAGTTGGTATACGTTCAAGAAATAAACAAAATAACTATTAGCATCGAATAAAATAAAAGAAAACATACATGAAAAAATAACACGAAATTTGCTTTTCTGACTATGGTAATCTGATACTGTTTTCAGGAAAATTAATACAAACAAAATGAACAAAATATTTAGGGGGCATGAAATATCTACAAGCAATTTCCTTTCATTCCCGTATGAACAATTCTCCTTTTTACAACTTAGTAAGCCCTTTTACCAAAATTATTTATATAGTATCTAAATTACACAGATAAACAAAGAAACATTTGATATAGGCAACAACATGACCAATTTTACTTGTGATACTCGGTACCATGTACTTTGGATTATATGTCAACGGCCATAGTTTAGCAACACTCGAAAATTGTCCTTTCTATTGGAGATATATGTATGCATAACATAACTAATAAGAACGTCGGATAATATTAATTGGGAACCAAAACATCAATTTCAATAATAGGAAGTCATTACCTGGGTCGAACTGTTCATTGGTCCTCCTCGGTTCGCACTCTGGAGTTTTCAAGGATTTCGCGGATTATTTTGGGTTATTTGCTTTTCACTGGTCGTTACCGGATTTATTTTACAGGGTGAATTATTGGCTAGGCTTTTGTGGAAATCAACAACAAAGAGTCATTTAATCGCAAAAGGGAAAACTCTATAAAAAAGGTTTTTACTGAGATGACATGTTCGTATTAATTTATCAAGTTTCTTATACATGAACGGATTTTATTCTCGTGACACTTTTCACTGGCCCTACGGTGAAGGCATACTGTATTTCTTTTCGTCTAATATAAGTGATTACTGAACGGGCTACTGAATTGAACTGACTTAACTCTTTCGGGTTCCGGTGTCTTTTATAAGATCTTCGACACAGGAGCTGGGGGCGGGATTTAGGTAATACAATTGCTTTTCTTCTAGTTAATTGGTTGGTAAAAATCGATAAAGATGTGGCTCGTAAAACTGATATGGGCCTTGTTTGTCTAATATATTCTTGAATAAACCGCGGTTTCTTATCTATGTTATGAATGGGTAAAATTTTACTGAATGACAGGAATTTATGGTGGGCTGTCTGATGGTCGCTGAACTGATGACCACACAAGGGTGAATTATGAGTCTAGACGTTGTCTATTTCCGGTGAATTTCGGGTTTGTTTACTTCAATTAATGATGCTGGTTAGTGATGATCGCGTTATCGAGTTTTTTTAATTTCTTTTCGGGTAACGATTTATGTTCTTTTAACTGCCCTGTGTTTATCGACTTTGGACGTGTGTCAAATTTACGACGTTGTTTTGGGTTGTTATTGAAACTGATTTTTCTTATCTGGCTGTGACGTTCTTAGTAAATAATATCAGGTGGCAAGTTTGATTTTCAAGGATTGATCATAACAAATCGACCCTTCCCTGTTAAAAGGTCTCTACTTTGAATATTAGGACCTTTTTTTATTGACTTAAAATATATGGTTCCCTGTTTATGTGTGGAGGTCACCTTTTGTTGTTACCTATAAAAATGATAATCTGGGCTGAGTGTTGTATTCGTAATTCCAGAAGTTTAATAAAAATAATAAAAATTATATATAAAACAAAAATAATAAACATAAAAAGAAGAAAAAGTTGGCATGCACAAAACTTGAATAAAAAAAAATAATGTCTTGTCACTATTGAGAGTTTATTTGAGGAAGAGAACCGTTATCTGTCACTCGGTCGGGGGTGCAATGGAATTGTTGAACGCAAGGGTGATTATGCTCGAGCTGGCGATCTGGACTTCGTCTGGGCTGTCCTCGGAATCGTCATCCGGGGAGGTATAGTCGGCTACGGTTCTTGGGGTCTGGTTGGAGACTCGCCTAGGATTAGTTGAGTCCGGTCTCTTCTTCCTTCGGGGTAGTGCGTGTGTGTTACGGTCGTCAGTGCAAACTTGACAATTGCATAAAGTTGTGGCATGTTGGTTCTTGGCGGTTGTCGTCGGGCCATGGTTTTCGGTTGTGGACGGCAAACTCCGGGCACTCTTTGTGGTGCAGTGGAAACAATCACACTGGGTAATATTCCGGGTTTCCAGTAGGCGCATGTATTCCGCATGATGGCGATTAAAGGGCAAAATGGTAAATGCAGTGTGAGTGCGCACGTGCTCGGAGGGCGGTTTTTGCTTCCACGTGTTGACATCGTAGAGCAGATTGTTGACGGATGCCTTCAGGATACTTCGCGTCGTGTCGAAACTGGAAATTTCATTTACGGAGTCTAGCAGCATCTCCATGGGGTAACTATTGTTGATAACTTGTAAGCACGACTGGTTTTTACTTCACAGAAGTTTGTTGGCTGATTAACGTAGTGACTCGTGTATAAGTTCGGAGCACAATAATGTTTAATCTAGTTCCACACACGTATTTATAGAGAATCTATATCTCTTTATTTTATTTCTAACCCAGGGTTAAGTGTTTTTGGGGTCAGATTTTTGTCATTCCGGGGTTATCTTAGGATGGTATATCTTAGGGTAGAGGCACTTATTTTTTTAATATCCATTGGAATGGGTCACATTTTCTTAGCTTCATTATCGCGAAATGGCGAAAGATTATTTTTATTGGTTACGGAACATGGGGATCACATTATTTATGGTAATTTTCAGTCAAACGTCGCGTAGGAGTAATAAAATGTCCTTATTTATTTGGATTATATATTTTTCGTTTCTCGGGTCCAAGATAGTCCTTTGAATGGATGTGATTTTATCGTCGCCTAAATGGGTTCTTTTGGCTGATTTTGTGATATCTCACTGTCCGTCTGGGTAGGTTGAGATTCAATAATGTCGGGGTAGTTTATGATTTATTACAAGTAGAGTCAACGTATCCCAAAAAGCTGCGACTACATGGTAGGTACATCCCGTGATTCTATGTATGGCTATCATATTTATGGCTGTTTCCATGCAGAATTTTATTATCCTTATGCAAAAATATATCCCTAAGAAACTGCTGGTTACATCTCCAATGAAGGTGAATACTCCATATATTTTTTTCATCGTGCTGTTGGCTAGTTTTTCTAGCTCCTCGGGGTTGAATAAGTTCAACGTAGAAAAGCCTTGATTTGATACGGGTTTATTTGCCATTTTGTTAATCAGAATATTATTTACTGCTTGTCTTTCTGACGAAAAAAGTATTATTTCTTGGGCTTATCTCATTTCTTCTGTTGTATATATACCACCATCACCAATAGGCTGTATTCTGGCTAGTTGCATTTGTTGTTCTTCACTTATGGATAATTCTACAGGAGGGTTTCCTGCTATGGGGTAGGGGTCGTAGGCTAACCAAGTACCCTCTATGTAATATTTGGCGGGAATGATTGAAGAACATTCGATCTGTTGCCCTGTATAGTTCTTGTTAACGGCGCCATAAAATATGTTTTGTTTAAATATGTCACAGGCAACTCTTGGTAACAGTTTTTTTCTCTCCTGATTTGGACTATAACAGGTGTGCATTTCTACAAATATAGTACTTCTCCATTTATTTTTGCAATATACCCTGGGTCTTGGGATAGTAATTGCGATATGATATTCGGGGATTGTTGTGCCATCAATAATCTATTCTTTAGAATTTCTCTTTTTAATATACACCTTCGGTGAATAGTGTCGGCGAGCATCGTGTTCATACTCCTCTTGAACGATTGCTCGATATATAAGAATTTCGAATTTACACAAGTTATTATACCCGCAGTTGGCTCTCCTGAGGTAATAGCGAAATTCACTTGAGATGGGGTCGTATTTCTTGGTAATTTGATGATTAGTATTCTGGGATGTTCTGTCAACCACATTTCAAAATCACAAATTCGCTTCTTTTTAATTAATTGCACGGCAAATAGTTTCGTCCTGTCTTCAATAACCATGTATTGGTTTATGTCCGTCTGACTTAGTTTCTCTATGACTTTAGTGGCTTTTCCTTCGTAGAGTTGTCTGTATCTCCTACATTCATGAGGTTTTATAGGGTCCCAGGCGATTTCTCCTTGGAACGCGTCCATGCAATATCCTGTACTAAATTCGCAGGAAAGTTGGTTCTCCCAACTAATTGTATTGGTATCCAAGTGGGCGATTGCCGAATAATCTTTCAAAATGATCTTTGCGGTTGCGGTAACCACAACATCTTTATATACCTTGCCTTGGAAGGTATAAGTGGCACCTAGGCATTTACCATTGTCCTCTTATTCTCCGGCCATCACGACTCTCGCGGTTTGTGTGGTATTTGGCTGCAATTTAATTATATCTCCGGAAAACCCTCTGTATTCCAAATACTGATGTATTTTTAAGCATTCTGATTTTCCTACGGTTTGCATAAATGTAATCAGGCTATCAGGTATAATCGCTGAGTGTGAGAACATACCATCGTCGGGCCCATTTCTTACACTTGTTCCTTAATTGCTAGTGGTTTGACCTGCGTACCTCGCCCTTTTTTTGGAAGATTACTTCATATCTTGTTACAAAACAGATGTCTCGGAGATTTGTGAAAAAGGGACTCAGGCGATACGGAGGGTGTGACCGCGCTACAGGGATAATAGTTCAATGTTTATAACCACGGCTATTAACTTCACGTGTTTTTTCTCCGCACTGGTTCACTTGGAATTGCTGTCTCTATTAACGTCCCAGGTAATAGAACAATTAGAAATGATGTTTTGGCAAGGAAAACAAAAAATAATTTTTTGTGTTGAATTTAGGTTACGATTATACTGTATCCTATACATACATACATCTCCTAGATTTTCTCAATTAATTAAAAGCTATATTTACATACATATCTCTAGTACATTCCCAGCGCATTTCATTTTACATAAAGTATTGTTTTTTTTTTTCACTGATGTTTGCCGGTTTTTGACAAAATCCAAGGTTCCTCAGGTACCTGTCCCCGCTCATTGTCGTTTCCGGAACTTGTTCAGTTCTTACCGTATTTTCGTTTCCTACACGAGGGAACCGGGTTACTTCAGGGACCTTTCCTTATCCTCGTCCGACGCTTCACTGAGGTTACTAGTTTCTAAATTTTCTACTTGTTCTAGGGGTAGTTCGTTTTGCCTAGGAGTTGGCGCTATTTCCGGAACTTGTTCAGTTCTTACCGTATTTTCGTTTCCTACACGAGGTTCGTGGATGTCATTTAATTCATGATATTTTTCCAACTCTTCGGGAGTGATACAATAATTCATGTCCAACATCAATGGTTCTTTTTCGCACTCGCTAGGGAGTTTTTCTTCGCTTTCTGTCGGGATCTCTTCTTTGGTGGTTTTTCTACAAGCGTCATTTATGTCCATATTCTTGTATATCTTTAGTCGGTTGGCGTGTACAATTTGGCTTTTGGTTTTCCCTACCTGTTGTATTTCAAAATTGACAGGTGATAGTTTTCTCAAAACTCTCCACGGTCCTGTATATCGTGGCAGCAGTTTCCGAGCTAGTTTTTGACCTGCTTTGACGTTGGGTGGTGTTTTCAAGTATGCTAACGATCCTATGGGAAACTCTTTTAATTTAGCTTTTTTGTTGAATTTCCCATGTGACTTTTCCGCGGCAGTATTTACTGATGCTCTGGCCTTCTGATATGCAATTTGCAATCGCTGTACCATTTCGGACGCATAATTTTCTAAGGTGTCATACCTTATACGTGGTGCTCTTAAGGTGAGGTGATGTGGGAGTAGCATGTCTCTGCCAAACATTGAGAAAAAGGGGCTTTCCTGCGTGGATGAATGAATCTGATTTCTTATAGCCACAAGAGCGTACGGTAACTGTTCATCCCAATCGGCTTTTTGTTCAGTCACAAGGTGTGATAAGGTGGTTTTTAAATGTCCATGGAATCGTTCTAATATGCCATTTGTGGCTGGGTGATATGCTGTAGTATTCAGTTTCTTGATTTTTAATCGTTGGCAGATTTCCAGAAATAGAACAGATAAAAATTGCGATCCTCTGTCACTCAATAAATATCTGGGTGTTCCATAACGTAAGATGATATGTTCTACAAATACCTTCGCTACCGTCTCGACAGTAATATTAGGTATTGGAATGGCTTCGGCATATCGGGTCAGGTGATCAATTGCTGTAAATATATACTTGTTCCCGTTTCTGGTGGTATTTAGTGGTCCGACTATATCGATGGCGACAATTTCGAATACTGTTTCTGAAATGGGCATCCTCTGCATTTCCGTTGGTTTTTGGTTCGTAGTTTTATGAATATTGCAAGAATGACATTTCTGGATATACTCATCGATATCTTTTCTCATGCTAGGCCAGTAAAATTCTCGTTGTATAGTGGTTAGGGTTTTCTTTTGTCCTCCATGACCGGAAAATATGTTGTCGTGGTACAAACTTATTATCTGCTTTTCAATGACCTCGGGAGCGTATATTTTGTCTCGTCGCTCGTCTACTCGTCGTTTCACGTAAAAAATTTCTTCGTGAATATAGAAATTTTCATCTTCGTCGGTCAATGTAGGTATTAATGCTGAAATTTGGGGGTCTGTCTTCTGCATTATGCGGATGTCGTCCAAGTGCCATACTGTTTCAACCACAGGTTCTATGTGTTCGCTTGATTTACTAAGCACACATACGTGGCAGTCCGTTTGTATTCTTTGAGTCATTTCCTCATTGTTTTCATTTGTTTTTATCCTGGATAAGGTATCGGCATTTATATTATCTCGGCCTGGTCTGTATTTAATGGTAAATGAGAATTCCAGGAGTGCCATGGCCCATTTGGCTAGCCTGCTACTTGGATCTTTGATGGACAATAAATACGTCAATGGCCTGTGATCGGTAATGATGGTGGAGTGCGTGCCCGTCAGATAGCACCTGTATTTCTTTACAGCCCAAATCACTGCTAGGCACTCTCTTTCTATCGTAGAATACCTAGTTTCAGCGGCATTCAAAGTTCTGCTCGAGTAACAAATGGGATGTTCGAATCCAGAGTAGTCTTGGCTTAATATTCCACTTATGGCGGTTGCGCTGGCATCTGTGGTAACCACAAAAGGTCAGGAAAAATCGGGATACTTTAAGATCGAAGGAGAAATTAAAGCTTCTTTTAGGGTATCGAAAGATTTTTGTTGTTCTTGTCCCCAATGGAATTATACCTCTTTTTTGGTGAGTGCTATAAGCGGTTGGGATATTCTCGAGAAGTTTGGTACAAACTTTCGGTAAAATCCGCATAGTCCTAAAAATGCCCTGATGTCTTTCACTCTTTTGGGTTGTGGATAGTCCTTGATAATTTTAGTTTTTTCTGGATCTGTTTGACAGCCTTTTTATGAAATGATATGTCCAAGGTATTTTGCTTCTTTTTGCATGAAATTACATTTAGTTGCCTTGAATTTCAAGTTACTGCTCCTCATTTGTTCGAAAACATTGCGTAACCTGTCTAAATGTTCCGAGATGTTGGGTCCACTAAAACGATGATGTCGTCCAAACGCTTAGCCTCCTTACCTATATATTTCCAAAATATCCACCCGCCGGCACCAAGTGCGGGGGGTTCTTCATCCCCATCGGCGAAGAAATTCAGTGTCCGTTTTTGGGGGAGAAAGCACTTTTTTCTGTCCCTCATCCCAAATTTAATTTGGAATATCCCCTGGAGATCCACCACACTGTATAAACTGGTACCCTGCCTTTTCGATCTATCCCTTATGTGGTAATGGAAAAAAAATTCGTCTTCTGATGGCATTCAATTCCCTATAAGAAAGTCTGAACTGGGGATCTTTTCCAGGGGGGATTCTGTTATTATTTCGTTATCCAACAATTCCTTGATTTCTTGGTTCATTATTTTCTGCCCTGGTATGGAATTATAGGGGGTTTCAAATTGGGGGAACTCTTCAGGGGTATTCTTTTTTGACTAGGGGGAAAATTTTTTTGACTGGGGGGGGTTTGAATGTCAATGTATTTTGATGGGGTAGCCAATTTAATTTGAGCTTCTTCTGTGGATTCTCGAGATGAATTGTTGTAAAATTTTCTGTTCATCTTGTCGTTTATTCTAAGGATCAGAGTCCATTTGTCGGCGTTTCCACTCTATTTTCGGTATAAACCCAAAACCATGTGCTATAATATGTTTCGGGTATGAGTAGTTCCTGTTCCAAAATGTTTTCATTTTGATGGGTATTTCGGTATCATTTTTTTCCTATCGATCCGAAATAAAGCCCTTTTTTATAGCTATATCTTCAACTATTTTCTTCCGGGAAAATAATTTTGTTTTGTTTTTCCATACATATTGTCATTGCTCTAGGGGGTAAAAATCATATCTTTGGCAAAGCAGTCCTGTCCCATAATTTTCTTCAGTCAATTTTTCACCTCCTGTATAATTTTTTCCCCTTTTTACTCTTGGAAGATTCGGCGTCCCAGTTTCTATCCTTCCGGTAAGTCGTTCATTTTTCGTTTGAATGGCTTCATTTTCAAAATTTTTCTATACTTTGTTTTCATCCGTTCATGGTTCGTACTTTCCTTCTCGTACCGGCGGGGTTTCTGTCTAGTGCGTATTTCTTACCCAAATTTTCTTCCTTTTCACTGTTGATTTTTGGGGGGGAAATTTTTAGATTTTCCTTTCCACTTCCCCTTTTTCTTTGGGGAAAAACCCGTCGCCCTTGGACGGATATATTTCTGTTTTCGGCGTCCTGTCGAACGGCGGGATGTCTTCCACGATTTTCGTTTTCAGGTTTGGAGTTTTCCATGTCCCCGGGTAAAAGGAGTCATCCGTGGATGAACTGGCTTTTCATTACGAATGTCTTTCCCGGGCTTCCGTGCCATACCCCTTAACTAACCTTCCTGTATACAGGGTTTTCTCGGTGTCCCAATATTCCCGATGGATGGTGGTTTTTCCATCTCCTCGTTGTGAGATTTTCTTTTCTCTATCGTTCGTCGTTCTGCCCGTGAATAAAGTCTCCAAAATCCTTATTCCTGTGCCGCTTCTGTAAACGCTTATCTTGTTTTTCCTTTTCCTTCGCGATTTTTTTTGTTTTTCAGTGGACGTGGCTTTCTCTTGATCCTGCTCCTTTAAATCCGTTCTTCTGCCTGTCCTGGATTTTCTCTGATTGCTGTTTGGGTCGGCCGACCTCATTTCTGGATGTGGAAATCTAGTTCCAAATACTTCGCAGTTGATTTGGGCGGCGCCTCCTATCGGACCGAGTTTTTCTTTGGACATCGTTTTCGTCCGGGTATCTATCGTAGTAGGGAATTTCCTTAACTGTTGCTCTAAACCTTCTAGTCCCCTTTTCCAATGGTTTTCCTCCCATTTTGCGTCCGATAAAAAGCTTTTTGGTTGTTGTGGAGTTCAATTATTTCTTCCATCAAATTTTCATTTTGTTTTTCTCTCCAATCTAGCTTTTTCCCTGATACTTTTGCAGAAAGCCCCGAACTAAAAAATTTTTTATTTCCCCAAATGGTTCGTTTGATTAATATAAATTCGTGCTCGATTTGGGTTTCTTTTTATTTTAGTTTTATTGGCAAAACCAGGGGACCTATATAGGGAATACTTTGCCCTGTACGTCTTTTAAATTGTTTTTTTTTTCGTACTTAACCTTCATACCGTGCGTAATATTAACGGGGCCAACGATACTTCGGCACCCGTGTTACCGGGGTAGTGCGAAAAAAATTCCATCAATTTCTAAAAACTATGACGTTTCGCTGGGCTTTCCAGGGGGATAGGTTGGGATCGTTTGTGTTGGCCCTTTTACGTATTTGATTTAATGGCGGTTGTCTGCGGTTCCCAACGGAGGAGGATTGCGCCGGATGGCCATTTAAATTTTTTCCCATATTTCTTTGTCCATTCCTGTTTTACGTTGTATGACATAGACCAGGCTATTCAATTAAAACAAGTTCGGTTTTTTTAACCTACAGTCCCTAATTTCATGCCTCTTTTTGCGACAATCCGGCAGGCTTTATCGGGGGTGGTCCATTGGGCGTGACTTCCTAAAGATTCTTTCTCCTGGCCTGGTTGGTTTTCTATGAGTTTTTCTTTATCAGCTATTTCGATGGGTTCGGTCAATGTATCAGGACGATAAATGCGTTTCCTGATGGGGGGCCAGTGATCCCATGGCAAACTGCGTGATTACATCTTGCTCGTGGCGTTGCAATGGGATCCGATCTACATGGGGTGTTCCAGTCAATACTTAAAATTTTTTCGGCAAAACCTTCGGGCGTGCCAAAATTGGCGGCAAATTTCGGATCTTTCGTTGTCTTTTATTCTAATGTTCTCTTTTGTCCTCCCTTTTTTTTAGCTATAAAAACTGTTTCTTAAAACCTCTTTCAATTCGTTCCACACCGCTGTATTTCTCAATTGATTGTTTTGCGTCTATGAGTTGTTTCGCAACGCCTCTTAGTTTTTAACCAACGAAGATACTATTTGCAGTTCCGCCATCCGCCAGAGCGCTGTATCTTCAATTATCCTAATAAAATCTTCGATATTCCCTTCTAATTCTTATAATAGGGAATTTCAATTTGATCGCTATTGTTGGTTCTGGATTCGGCAGAACCTGCACCACAGGAGTTGTTGTTGACGAAGGTCCCTGGAGGAGTCATATTGGGAACTTTCCCCAAAATTTTCTAAATAATCCTTTCCCATATTGAGTTCTGCGATTTGTTCGGTATGAACGCTTAAAATATATATAATTTTCCACTATTGTGTTTTCTCTATATATATATGAAAAAAAAACAACTTCAATTCTAGTTTTTCACTTTCTTTCTGCGGAAAATATCATATATGCGTTCCCATACTTCTAAAATGTATTTATATAGTATCTAAATTACACATATAAACAAAGAAACATTTGATATAGGCAACAACATGACCAATTTTACTTGTGATTACTCGGTACCATGTACTTTGGATTATATGTCCGGATAGTTTCAACACTCGAAAATTGTCCTTTTGGGAGGTATATGTATGCATAACATAACTAATAAAAAATGGATTTTTAAATTAAACCAAAACATCAATTTAATAATAGGAAGTCATTACCTGGGTCGAACTGTCCATTGGTCCCCCCTCGGTTCGCACTTGGGTTTTTAAGGTTTCTTGGATTATTTTGGGTTATTTGCTTTTCACTGGTCGTTACCGGATTTTTTTTCAGGGCGAATTTTGGCTAGGCTTTTGGGGAAATCAACAACAAAGAGTCATGTAATCGCAAAGGGAAAATCTATAAAAAAGGTAATCAAGTCTGAGGTACTTTCACGTTGATTGAAATTAATTCGCATTAAGTGATTTGATTTGCCTTCAATTAGCCTGGAAATGATTATTTTACACTCCCAACATTTTACTGAGATGACTCTCGTATTAATTCATCAAGTTTCTTATACATGAACATTTATTCTCGTGACACTTTTCACGGCCTACGGTGAAGGCATACTGTATTTTTTTTCTTTAATATGGATTACTGAACGGGCTACTGAATTTAACTGACTTAACCTCTTTCGGGTTCCGGTGTCTTTTATAAGACTTAACAGGAGTCCAAGATTTGGGTTTAAATGAAATTGCTTTTTTCTAGTTAATTGGTTGGTAAAATGGGTAAAGATGTGGCTCGTAAAACTGAAAAGGGGGCCCTGTTTGTCTAATATATTCTTGAATAAACCGCGGTTTCTTATCTATGTTATAAATGGGTAAAATTTTACTGAATGACAGGAATTTATGTTGGGCTGTCTGATGGTCGCTGAACTAATGACCACACAAGGGTGAATTATGAGTCTAGACGTTGTCTATTTCCGGTGAATTTCGGGTTTGTTTACTTCAATTAATGATGCTGGTTAGTGATGATCGCGTTATCGAGTTTTTTTAATTTCTTTTCGGGTAACGATTTATGATTCTTTTAACTGCCCTGTGTTTATTGACTTTGGACGTGTGTCAAATTTACGACGTTGTTATGGGTTGTTATTGGAACTGATTTTTCCTATCTGGCTGTGACGTTCTTAGTAAATAATATCAGGTGGCAAGTTTGATTTTCAAGGATTGATCATAACAATCAGTAGGCTCAATTTTAGTACATACGCATTGATATTGTAATATTAAAATATAATTTGCTTTTAAATTTATTAAAGTTATGACGTGTACACTTGCTAAACACACAATAATGGAGAGATTATAACGCGTATGACTTGGTTACAAAAATAAAGAGAGGTTATAATGCGTACTTCTAAAAATAAAAGCATTTATTATTGTCTGTATAGAATTCTACTTACCTAACTCCATCAGCAATATCCGGAACTTGTGCAGAAACACTGTCAGGTTCATTATTGTTTTATTTTATTATGTACAAAACCTGTATACACTCAACAAAATAATCGTCGCGACACCCCACTGTTCAATGCGAAATGAAGACAAAGAAAATAACGGATTGCTTTCTATGGGGAGAGAGAGAGAGAGAAGGGGAGAGAGAGACAGAGGAATCCCCACGCCCACGGCTTACCACTATAGCAAAAGTGTCGTTACAACTTTTTTTGGCTTAATTTATTCCGTCAGCCCCTTTCGAACGCCGATAAGGGAAATTGGGTTTCCCAAAAACGTAAAAGTTTGATATCAGTAACTTGATATGGCAAAAAGGTGTGATGTTTTTTAACAAGACGATTTTTTTGGTCGGGACTTCATTCTTTTTATTTTTTCTCTTAATCCATATTGCTACAAAATATAAGAAAAAGGTGGGGGAAAAAAACTTTTTTTTGATTCATCCCACACGTATTATAGTGGGCGAAACTTTAAAAACTTCGGGCTGGGAAATGGGTGAAAATTAATTTCAAAAATTCAATTACCACATTCATACATACAAACATAAAGGGAAACAAAGGGGAAAAAAAAACAGAAAATCCAAATTACTATCAATATTTCTCAATGGTTTCATACATTTTGTTTGCCCCGTATGCTACTCTTGCTGTGACAGACAATCCCATATATTTGTCAGGTTTAAACGTCATCCATTTGTCAGCACCAGTTAGGAAGTCTGCCTCCTCCTACGGATGCGCCAAAGTTTTTTTTTTATTGATAGCTAAAAATTTATAGGGGGGAATGTTTTTTTAAAGGTTTGTTCCCCCGAAGGCCGAAGGATCGGGAAATGATATCTAGTTCGATACTTCATATTAAAAACATGAAAATCATTCAGAAACGTGGATTCAGCAAGGGCCCCCCTTTGTTTTTAATATCTCACAACCAATTTTTTGAAGAAAGAACATGGAACCAAATGATGTCTCAGTGTTAATTGTCGTTTTTTGTACTGTAATTACGTTTTTTAAAAGAGCCAACCGTTTAGTTAAAGACATTGTGAATGTTTTTCTCCTTTCACGCGGATAGTTTAATTTCAATTTAACATATACAGGGTATAAAAAGGCGGATGTTTGTATTCAATTTACGTCTGTGTGAGATTATGAAAACTGATTCAGTTTCCCGTAATACTACCCGGTTAACTGCTTCCCGGAGCTCAGTGGGGGTGGTAAATGGGGTCTGCAGGGTTCGGCCCAAAAATTTTTTGACAATTATTTTTTTTTTCCCCCTTTTTTCGATAATTTCCCCATTTTTAAATTTTTTTTTCTGATTCTCATTTACGAATCAGAAACATTGAATCAAATACTTGGCCCTATTTCGGGGGAAAACTAACTTATCAAAATTTTAAAAATAAATGGTTTATTATAACCAAATTTTTCATTCGTTAAATCACTTTTTATTGATTTTTCACATGACATACCTACGTTTTTTCGTGTCCAATCAATTGGAAAAAAAAGGGTTTCACTGTTCTTGTTTTTATAAAAAATTTTGCTACTTTTCTCGACCCTATAATTAAAATTCTATTCGCCCCTACACTTGTTCATATATCAAACTCCCATCACTTACCCCAAAAACCCCCTTTACACACACGATGAAATTTGTATCACGGTATCATGCAACATGTAGCGATTCCGATCTCTCGTCTGTGGGGCCT
>JAFIRS010008367.1:0-17689 GCA_018342105.1 Gonioctena quinquepunctata
CAGAGCACACCAGTAAAATGGAATTCTAATAATAAGCTTGATAGTGAGAACTTATGGAATACATTTTTTGACCTCTCAGATTCTCTTCGAGTGTTTAATTTTTCGTAAATCCCATATTTCAGGACTTTATGGCGTCCTTAGAAGAAACTGATATCACCATCATTTTTCTTGGGTCAAAAAACCATTATTCTGAAGTTTGGTTCGGATCGAAGGAATAAAATTTAATTCACTCTTTGTATGAGTAGGATTATGAATAAGAAAATCCCTATTAAAGCAGTCTACAAAATGTCATAAAATATAAAAAAAATAGAATTATAAATTTTTTTGGGAAATTTAGTTAATTTCCTGAATATGAGAAACAAAACAATCCAACAACAAAATCATGTTATTTATATAATTCTACACATTGTTGAATATGCATTTCTTTATCATGTAACCTCAATTTAAGTATTTCTGAAGGTCAATACGAAATTTTATTTCTAATGAAAACGAAATGTTATTCAAATAATCCTTTTGTATCTGTCCGCAATTTTTGTTTGAGATTTGCACATCTGTATGAAATGGAGAAGAAAGCCTAACTCACTCACCTCCCCTATCATCCCCTCCACAATAAATTTCTAATTAGACAAAATGATCCTTTTAAGGACCGGTCCCCAATTCACCAAGTGTAAAAATATGAATGGTCCTTGAAACATCAGAGCTGGTCCTCAAAACAGCTCACGGTCCTCAAACACAGCATGATATGAAATTTCGGTCCCCAAAACCTGCACCTGAGGTATATATATATATATATATATATATATATATATATATATATATATATAAATATATAAAAGTATATATTGTTTTTTCCTTTCTTGTTCATAAGGTTCATTTAAAAAGCAGAGGTTGTTATTTCATGTTATTTATTAATTAATTCCAGACGTTTCAGCCAGGGTTTTGGCCTTTCTCAATGGGTCAGACTAAAGTATAGGAAAAAAACAGTTTGTCAACGATTAAAATGAAAAGTTTAAAATCTAGATCAACTTACCATCAGCACAATCATCATGTTGAAATACAATTAATGAAAATATTCACAATACGGGCACACACAGATTCATAACTGAGTGTAGGACTACCACATATCTTGAATGTTTTGATTGCTCTGCAGGTTATGTTTATTTCAATCGAGAGTTCAAAACCAATTTCAAATCTCAAACTGTAAAATCACCGATAGTTATTTTTTGAGACTCGTCATAGGCACAGTAGCTGTGTGGCAGGACGTACCACTCCGCAACCAAAGGTCCCAGGTTCGATCCTGACGCGAGCACATAATTTTTTTTTCCAAATTTTTTTTTTTTTAAGGCTAGAAGTTTAAACGCTGAGGGCTAAAAGCATGTAACGTAACTGAAAACTGACAGTTTATGTACCGATCTACATGATATTATAGTAAATTTTATTCAGATTTTCCATGTCTGTTTTGAAATTGACAGTATTTGGGGTTTGTTCAATATGGATCATTTCATATATTTCTCTTTTGGGTTGGTTATGCTCAGTTTTGATCATTTTAGTTTTTAGAAAATCAAATTTGTGGTTGAGTTGTTGCTCGTGTTCACTAAGCGCAGTTTGGTTCTTCTTGTCGTATTTGTGTCCATTTATTCTATTCTCCAAATACTGACCGATATATACCTGATTACAGTTTGCACAAGGCACCTCATATACTACATGTGTTTTTCTGTTTTTAGGTATTTTTGATTTTAGCTGACTATAGTTGTTTTGAAGCAAATTATATGCTTTATGGCATACTGTAATTTCATGTTTTTTGAAAGCTTTCTTGAAATCCTCTGATAGTCAGGTATTTATTGTTTTCTTTTTTGTTACTCATTTGAGCTTCAGTGTGTTCTTGAAATTCAGTTAATCTGTCTGCAAAAATAGAGTTTATGAGTTTTTTGAGGTAGCTGTTCTCTTTAAGTATATTTTTAGCTTTTTCGATAGTGCTGTTTCTGTAATTATTGTCAGACAGTTTAATTGCTCTGTCTGCCAACCCTATGATGACTGATCTTTTTCGTGACATAGGATGGTTGGACATGTAGTTCAGGTATCTACCTGACCAGATAGATTTTGTATACAATTCAGTCTCAATTTTATTCGAGTTATGATGAAGAGTCATATTTAAAAAGTTTATCTTATTGTGGACTCCAGACTCAATGGTAAACCGAGTTTCTTATGGTATTCGTGAAAAAGTTTTGATAGATACTCTTCTCCGCCATCAGGGATAGCAGTCAGGCAGTCATCGACATATCGAAAGAAGAATGGTGCATTAAACTTTAGTCTTGGTGAAATTTCGTTTTCTAGATCTTCTAAAACAAGTTGCGCAATAACACTAGAAATGGATGAGCCCATAGCACAACCATCCATTTGTTTGTGGAAATTATTTTTGAATTGAAAGTGAGTAGAGTTAGTAGAACTCCCCCCACTTTAAACGTGTCATTTCCGTACATTATCAGAATGATTCTCCCAAGCCTGGTCTAGTATTTTAACAGCCACACCCTTGTCACACAGCACACCACGTGAGTTAATGTGAACCTGTTTGCGAGATGAGAGAGACACCATGTGACCTTTGATATCCCCGAAATGAGAGTACCTCTTTCACCCGATGGGAGAGTCCCTAGCCCATTCTGAAGTGAAAGGAATATCATTGTTTGCCCCGCTTACTGTCAGGTATTTTAATATGACCCAAGAAAGATTGAGAATTGTTGATTATGTTCAAATACATCTTATATCAATAATAATACCGTTATTCAAATAGAATTCCTACTATACACAAATTCTTGTAGTTATTATTACATAATTATTCGATTGAAAGCATGACCTTTGCTGTTGATGAAAAACAATATTTCGTGAAACAGGAATACAGCATAATGACATATATAATGAATTTTCGTTTTCATTGATATGGATGGGTAAATTATTATATTCAAATTAATCCAATAATTTTTTGTAGTTAGTTTTATTTATATGGAAACTTCCTTCTGATAATTGTGAACTTGACTGAATTGATTGAAATAAACAAGTAATTAACTTTTCAATCGTATTCACTTATTTCATCATTTACAACGTGCAATGAATGATACATTTTATGGTTTTTCAAAGGAGATTGTTGTTGGTATATAAACTCGGAAATAATATCCATTCTTCTTCCATAAAATTTCGTGCTTCTGTTAGAAACGATTAGGTACTACACAGTGAAAATGCTAAAAACCGAGGTAAGTGTTTTTCCTGGGATCTTTGCTTTGGAAAGCTAGTGCATTACCATTACGCTAGTAAGATCAGTTAAATATCTATGACAAAAGGATGCACATATATATATACATATATATATATATATATATATATATATATATATATATATATATATTACTGAGAATTAGCAATAATGTGGATTTTCGAACATTCCACTAATGATTAAATATCTCATTGTTGGCCCGGTTTATTGTCAACTTCTGAAAAAGATAATTTTCACGGAATATATCCCATACATTGTTTGTTATGAATAAATAATATGCAATCGAGGTTGCCTTTGAAATGCATAATTGGAAAGTCAAATATGTTCCATTCATTGTATAGATTATAACAATTGAAATAAAAATGAATGTTCCGACATTATGGGTATCATTGAGGTTACCCCAAATACACAATAGTCAGATGTTCAATTGTAGGTCAATCGGCAATACTGGAGGTTCAGTGGAATTCATCATTTATTTTATGTTTTATATAGAAATGTGGATATAGAAAATATGTGTTGAATTTTTGAATTTTCAATTAATTACATTAGAATCATCAAATCACACATTGAAATTGGGCATTCGAAATTAAATATCCGAGACATAGTATGCAAGTATGAGTAAACGTTATTGTATGTATAGGATCAATTACTAAAAAATGTATATCATTCCATTGTGTTTTGCGGAAGTGTTTAAGTGTAAGTTTCTATCATTGTGCGTTCCTAAACATCAAAAAGTATGAGTAAGATTTTGAGCGTTCCGAGACATAAAGTGTTCTATCAAGTATGTAGGGCCAGATTGAACGTTTTGAATCATTTCAGAATAAAGTGTTCAAGTATGAGTTGGATCACATAAAAATGGATATAATGATAATAGAAACCAAATATTTCAAGATAACACAAAGTATAGGGTTACTACAATTGGCTTGGATTTAGAATGACGTAAGTATTCAAGTATAAGTTGGATGACATAACAGATTTTTTGCCTTGTTTTGAGTTACAATAACAATGAAAACGGAATATTCCTAGATGACCTCATAATACAAAGTAAAGGGTTACTGCAATTGGCTTACAAACCCCTCCACGAGTAATTTGCTATAGGTGTGGACTCTGAAAAAATCTATTCATACTACAAAATGAATCATCTTGAAGTGAAAATATATGATGTTTCGGGTAGGAAGATATAGTAACACGAAACTCAGACATAATGAGTTGAGAAATTTTACTTCAAAATATATATTTTGAAACAATAACCAAAGTTTTTATTTCAAAATCTTTAACAACAAGGTATTTTTAAATCATTTCATACATGAAAGGAGATAATTCGATTCTATTGATGAATCAATTCAATACATTCCTTATAATGAAATACATTTTCAGAATATGTCATGTACTCACAAACGAGAAGCTTTAGAATACTAAGAACGAGAAATCCGCTTATAATATTCACTTCCCTGATTCGATGAATTCCACAACCACTGGATTATGGCAAAAGCTGCATTTCGATTTGGAATTGTTTTATCAAAACTGAGCGCCTCTGTGTTTCGAGCTGCTTGGAGAACGGTTAATTGAAAATCGCGATTGAATCGTAAATGAAACACAATAGAACACTGAAATCTCGACTTTCTAGTGGCTCAATGGAACACACGATGCGCGAATCGATACAAAGGACAAATTGTATAAACCCTTCAGAATTCGTATGAAGAATAGGATGTGTTGGCTAATCTGAAATACTACGTACATGTATTAATAATTTCAAATGGTTCTCAGAGTGTTCAGGTATTTCAAGAAATTATTTCAAATGGTTCTCAGAGTGTTCAGGTATTTCAAGGAATTATTTAGGTAGTGTAAAATCAGTAGCAGTACCATACTGTTCAAAACCACCAACTTTTTGTAAAAATACCTTCAAATCCTAGAGTGAAAATATATTTTCGGCGAAATAGGTAGTGGAATTAATTATGAACCATTGAAACGAAATAAGTGATGAGGTTTACGGAAAATCCTAATACATGTTCCGAAAAAAACATCAAGAGTTTCAGAATTTCGTTCAAAGCAGTTATGATTCAGTGTAAAAACATTCTGTGAAATCATTCATTTAAAACATTCTGTCAAATTAATCATTTCACCTAGTAAGGAGCAAAGTGTTTCGAAACAAAAAAATATTTGTGAGTGCAATAAAATAATATAGAAGTACATCTAGAATAAACACGTGGAATGAATAAAAATGATGTTGGTGGAGGAATATAAACCTTATAGGAAATAATTATACAGACATCTTTAATTATCATATTCAATAAATATTATTCATATCCGGATTTTCAGACATATGATATTTTCACTTCAAAAAAATTATATATCAAAAGTCTTGTTGTGATGACAGGACCAATAGGTAGTATTTCTATTAAAATCTACCTAATTGAGGGGAAGTTAAAAAAATCTAGAGCATGATGATTAGTTGACAATTTCCCTCAAAGAAGGTTTCAACTAATGGTCTTCTGAATGTTTAAGTATTCTTTTAAAATTAGTGTTAGGTTGTACGAAATTACTAGCAGTACCAGGTTGATTGAAGTTATGATTATTTGTGAAAACTCTTATGAAAAATATAAAATGGTAAAAGTGTTGTCAATGACATGTTTCGGTGACATGGTAAAATCAATAATGAACTGTTAGTAAAAAATAAGTGATGGATTCATATAAAATAAATACCAAAATCTGTAGCAGAAATATATTTCGGTGAAATAGTAGAATCAATAATGAACTGTTAGTATACAATCAGTGACATGGTTCATAGAAAATGTCAAAAGTTTGTTAAAAATATATCTGATTGAAAATGCCCAAACACCAAAATCTGTAGCGAAAATATATTTAGCTGACATAGTAAAATCAATAATGAACTGTTAATATAAAATAGGTGACGGATTCATAGAAAATAAATACCAAAATATCTAGCAAAAATATATTTGGATGAAATAGTAAAATCAATAATGCACTGTTAGTATAAAATAAGTGAGAGGGTTTGTAGAAAATCTCAAAAGTCATATGTACTAGAAAATATTAACATTAAGAGTTTCAAAATTCCATTCAAAGTCGTTATGATTCAGTGTGAGAACATTTTGTAGAATTAGGACTGGAAATTGATTATTGCAGATGATCTTCAGATGTACCTATAGGACTCATTCTGAATCAATAAATAATATCAAATTATATTATACGTCATCCTGAATGGATACACAAATATAAAAATATAGTATTGACAATGAAAAATGGTGATTGATTCATCCGTAATTGATGCATCCGTAATTAATAAGTTTGAATTCCGTCCGAATATTAGAGTCGTTAGTAATTTTTTTTTTTTTTCATTTCCTAATGCTCGTGAATGTGTCAAATAGGGAAAGCGAGAGATAAACTACGAAAAAATTGAGAAATATATCAAAAAACACCTGAAGTGGGATTTTAAAATAGTTGCTTCCAATTAGAATGTAATGTTTGACAGTAAAAAATGTACCGTTGATGGATAGTACTATCAACCATGTTATTTATGTAGGAATGTTTTTCAGGAATTCATATCTAACGTTATCAGTCACCAAAACCTGTGAAAAATTAATACATATCAATATACAGAGAATTGTGTTACAGCACTACGTGAAAACTCATCAAACCGATATAAATGATCCCACTTATTAGAACGTAATATTAGAAAAATGTAAAGACTGAAATTCAGAACATCTAGACATTCAAAGGAGAAATACCATTACCCAAAAGTTAAATTTAAAAAATTTAATACTGAAATAATAATAATAATAATAACAACTGTATATTGAAAAAATTTAGAAAATTCAAAACTATTGAGAAAGTGTGTAATCTGAAAGCCAAATATAGAAAATTCATACATGTCAATATATAAATATTAGTGTTATAACAGTCCACAAAATAGAATTGTCACACACCAAATGATGATAATTATACATATCAAGAGTACATAAAACACAAAATTCTGTTATATTTGTGGTAATTCATGGTTCACCTGAAAAAATTGTCAAATTACAAACTATTGAAGAAGTGTGTGCGAACTAAAAGCCAAACATGGACATCCATAATGTCATTATATACATATCAAGAGTGAGACATTGAAAACAGTAAAACAAAAGAAATACAATCACCCCTAGTACCTATTGTATTTTCATTCCTGTAATAACAATGTGGAAATTCAAAAACATATGAATTGAATTAATTATTTTCAAAGGAAACTTTATGAATACCAAAACGGTTATTCAAAAAAGGTATAGTGAAATAAAAGTTGTGTTTTGTGATGTCATAGTTAAAAGGGAACAGGACATGTTTTCATAATAAAAAAGGCTAACGTGGTCATTCATGGCTACAAAAGAAAATAAGAAAATTCCAAACTATTGATGAAGTGTGTATTCTAGAAGCCGAATATGGAAAATCCATACATGTCAATATATAAATATCAGTGTTATAACAGTCCACAAAATAGAATTTTCACACACCAGATGATAATAATAATAAGACATATCAAAAATACATGAAATACAAAATTCAACTATATTTGAGGTAATTCATGGTCTACCAGAAAAATAGTCAAATTGAAAAAGTGTGTGTAAACTAAAAGCCAAACATGAAAAACTATATATGTCAATATACACATGTCATATCAAGATTGAGACATTGAAAACAGTCAAAAGGAGAAATACCATTACCCAGAAGTATTTAATTTTCAATTCTGTAATACTGCAAACTGTATGATAATATTAAATGTATATGAAGGTTATACTGACCTCTCAACATATGAAGATTAGTGTTTTAAAAGCCCACCAAAAAATGTATATCAAAAGTACTTGAAACACAAAATCCTGCTATACTTCATTTATATCACGATCATGGTATCGAATACTCTACGATAGGAATCTCCTCAGATTTCTTCATCATTATAATCTGTGGTGTTCAGTAATTCACGATTTATTCGGGTATTCCGACGAGTATCAGCACTGGGCCCATGACAATGTAAAATGTATCAAGAAATATAATTGAGTAATTTATATATTTGGAAAAAATAATAGTCATTATCACTAATGAAACTATGGACATATTACACAATGAAAAAAGACGGTAATATATTAAGATACAAATTAATAATAAAGTTATTTAATGTAATTACTATCGGTTAATGATTTCGTTATAAATTTTGTTTTTTTGTCAACTACCTTCAATTTACAATTTGTGATACGCATTTCTTGAATTATTTGTTTTTGTCTCAAAAATCAATCTATTTTGCCTTCCACTTGAACTTTCACCTGATTTTTCTAAAATTAAGTAACAACATTTCAAGACTCATTTCTTTCATGGAAATAATAACTGCTTTTTTCCAGAGCAGAATTTATTTTGGGGATAGATTAGTGTATTGAATTGAAATTACACTATAATATAAACCATATATTTATGTAAAAAATACTGTTGAATGTTGCTACTTTATAATATACATATATATATCAGTTATTCATGGAAAGTATAATCAATAATAAAATATTAAAAAATGGTAAACAACTGTTGCAGTACAGTATATGTTGTAGATATATTTTGAGTACAAAATAAAAATATGTGTGCCAAATGAAATCAGGTGTGTGAGTAACCCGATCAAACTAATTCTAGGGATTCGTGTTACACCACCATTTCATCAACATTAAAATGAGATGATTCCAAAGGATTATCTGATTTGGTGACACTTGATGGGGAGTTATGGTTGAAATATATTTGATAAAAATTATTGATAAAAATCAAGTTTCCTTCATTTTCCCAAATAAATGCATGATGTTTCTTCGAAATCTAAAAAAAATATTTTTATTTTCATACGGGACAAACCTTAAATAACAATAAAATCAAAAGATAGACCCTGGATTCAATTTTTTCAATTTACATTCAAATAGATACCTAATAAATTACATCAAATTATTGATAATTTCCACAAATGTAGACCTTGAAACGGGAAGGGGTTACAGAAACCGTCTAGAACACGGAACCGAACAAATCAAAAGTCGGAACATTGAAAAATGATTGGGTTTTTGGAAGAAGGTATCACCTATTACCATAGAGAGAGAATCCATTGAGAATTATCTTACTTATTTCATGGATACACCAAAATCTGAACTGGAGTATTTAAAAAATAAGTAATATTTTTCGAGCTGCCTGATTTTGGATAGCAATTGAAATTTTTGGATATTTTTTGGTACGAGTATTGATAAAGGATTTCATTAATCTTTTGAAGACTTTCTTATTCTTACAATTCACTCATTATATAATAATTATGAATTTTTATTTATTCAGTTCTAAGAATTTTTCACAATAATGTTTCCACTTGCATATATTGATTGCACATGAAATTTTTTTTTTTACTGGTATAAAATAAAATGGAATATTTAATAATATTCATGGTGTAGTTTGAGAGCCTCATATTATTATTATTATTTGTTGGAGTCTGATGATTATGTACCGAATGATTTCGAATCATATTCATCCATACACAACATCCAAATTTTTTCTTGCAACTCAAAAGGGGAAAATCAAACTTTCAAATGAAAAATCTAAATCTAATATAAAAAATACATCATCAATTATGTATGATCGTGGTTCATTTGAACTCGGGTTGAGATTTTGTTTATACTGATAATCGTGACACTCTCAAATATGTATCTGGTATTGTGCTGTCGTCATGTCCGTTTGATTTTATTTATACACATGATCGTTATTTAGTTTAGTTTATTTATACTCAATGACCAACAATATGGTTTTGCTGTAACATGTGATTTATGTATTGTAGGACTTACCATATGTACACATTGTACCTAGATGGCTAATAAAATTTATTATTATTATTATATCATGTAGATCGGTACATAAACAGTCAGTTTTCAGTTACATTACATGCTTTTAGCCCTAAGCGTTCAAACTTTTAGCCTTTAAAAAAATAAATTTTGGAAAAAAAAAAATGGGCTCGCGTCAGGATCGAACCTGGGACCTTTGGTTGCGGAGCGGTACGTCCTGCCACACAGCTACTGTGCCTGTGACAAGTCTCAAAGAAATAACTATCAGTGATTTTACCGTTTTAGGTTTGAAATTGGTTTTAAACTCTCGATTCAAATGAACATAACCTGCAAAGCAATCAAAACATTCGAAATATGTGGTAGTCCTTCACTCAGTTGTAATTCTGTGTATGCCCGTATATTGAATATTTTCATTAACTGTATTTTAACATGATGATTGTGCTGATGGTAAGTTGATCTAGATTTTAATCTTTTCATTTTAATCATTGACAAACTGTTTTTGCTTATATTTTAGTCTGACCCATTGAGAAAGGCCAAAACCCTGGCTGAAACGTCTGGAATTAGTTAATAAATAACATGAAATAACAACCTCTGCTTCTTAAATGAACCTTATGTCCAAGGAAGGAGAAACAAAGGAACATATACAGTGGTTCAAGAAAATAAACAACTAACGATATATATATATATATATATATATATATATATATATATATATATATATATATATATATATATATATATATATATATATATATATATATATATATATATATATATATATATATATATATATATATATACTCAGAATGCACTAGGAGTACGACTATTGGTGTCGTGGGTTGGCCTATACTGACATCTGTTGGTGACCTATTGATATGCACGAGATTTCGTGTCATCAAAATTTCACGATAACATGTCTTAGTTTCACCGCACGGATTATAGGTGTCACTATCTATAATTTGATGCTTTCCACATAAATATATATATATATACATATATATATATATATACATATATATATATATATATATATATATATATATATATATATATATATATATATATATATATATATATATATATATATATATATATATTTATATATATATCTATATATATATATATATATATTGTTATGTTATTATAATTTGAATAATGAATTTTTTATAATTGAATTTTGTTATTATTATTATTATTAATATATTTTTTGCACCGCGTTGGGCGACAATTGTAATGTTATGATAAATTGAAAAATGAATTTTACAAAATTATTTTGTTTTCAAATATTATTTGTGCCCCTGTTTTTGGGTGCCACTTGTGATGTTTTAATAATTGTAAAATATATAAATTGATTTTGTATATTGATATAGCTAATTATTTTTGGTATTCTTTGAGAGCCAAATTGATATAATATAAATGAATATTTCTGCCCCTGTAATAATAATTGCCAGCGAACGTCACTGTTCTCTCGTCACGCTACCTACAATTATTATTTTGTCACCACGGCTAAGCAACAGTTGGTACGCTCTTATCTCTAAGAAAGTCGGTTCAAGGGAATTTAGACACTGTCATTGGTGACTAACTTCAGTTTATTGAAAGATCTTTGGCATGTTATTTGATCATTGTGAGAAAGTAAACAATAAATATCAAAAAACAATTATCTCCTTTATTCAGGAAGACTTGAAATTACCTGGCCTACGAGAAATAACTTATGCTAGAGTGAATCAAACAAATATTCACGAATACTGAAAATGAATCAGTTAATGGATATATAAACAGAACCTCACTTTTTACGTGACTGATAGTTTTCTGTTATTGTTGGAAATACGGTGTTATAACGTTCTTCGAATGTGCAATTGGTTATTTGTGAAATAGTTCTGGACCGGAAATACACTAAGAAAGTTTATTATACCTGGTTGGAACTGTTAGTGTTCAACTATACCATAAACAGGATGTCACTTCTCTCCAATTGTTGTTAGGACAGCAATACCAGTATCAGGAACTATATATATATATTTGTGGAAATCAGCGTCAGGATCCGTGGATATTGTACCATTAAGGTAATATTATTTTTTATTCACCAAATGATTGGATTATTTCATTTTTCTTCCTTGTGAAATTTCGGCGTGGCTTCTCCTTGGAAAAAAATTTCGATCTCTTCTAAGCTTTGTTTTTCTGTCGCATAGATACTTCCATTCTTGCTTGTTTTATATTTGAATTTTCAAATTCGCGCACTAATTTTGTCACTTTTCACTGTTCATGTTTATATTGCATAATTTATATTTACAATTCTTTTTCCATTCTTATTATTATTTACATATTTGAATGATAATTGCTTCTGATACCATCTCATTGCTATTTCTTCACAATTTCAATTTTAAACCTGACCTTTTATCCCCTGATTGGCTGTTTTCAATAAGACTTTTGCCGTTCTCTCATTGGCTACTATTAGTCAGTTACAATTTCATATACACCATGTTTCAAATTCATGAATGTGTTGATTACTTTTTATTCATGACAATTTTGTACATTTGGACTTTTTGATGTCTTTTGATCAAATATGGGTTATTATAATTTTGACAGTGTATGAAATTGTTTGTTTTACCATACTTTGACATTACTATCCATCCATATCATACCTTAGCTCACAATATACATAGTGTTTCACAAGTTATTCACAACCAAACTCTTGAAATTCATAATTATTTATTATTTATTCTTTTTGTGGTTTTTTAGTCTTTTAAAATTTACAACTGGCATAACATAACATAACAACATTCCTAAATTTATATTCAATAATTTTCTACTTGTTAGAAAATTTTGAATATAAATTTTTTTATTTATATATTTTACTTTTATTTTAACTAATACTAATTTTATTCTTTCAGAAAACTTCTTGAGCTGGACTTCAAGAAAAACAAGGTCTACAACAACAACGATTATTCACAACTACTAAAATTAAGTTTTATATTTGTAAACATTCCAGAAAAACTTGACTATGTACTTCTTTTCAGATCAAGAGGGAAAACTTTTCGAAATATTATCATATCTGACATTTTATATTTTATGATTACCTTACTTTCATTTTACATTTTATACTGATATTAATTTCAATTATTGAATAGATTTTTATCATTATTGGTACTTCTTTCAATTATACTGTTTTATTATTTTTCTATTTTTTTATTTTTATTTTTATTTTACATACTCTTTCAATTTTTATTTATTCATACATAATTAACATATTATATTCATTCATAATTCATTAATATACCTCCATTGTATTTCTTAATATACCTTCATATTATTCATCAATATACCTTTATCATCATCATCATCATCATATTTATTATAATATACTTCTTTAGTATTATTATTATTATCATACCCACTTTCACTTCTCAACATACATTCATTTTATACACAAAATATTTTTAATCTTCATTTCTCTTCATTTTTCTTCAAAATTCACATCATTTATTATCCATTCCTATATTTTTCCTTCTTAATAATCTATATTGTTTTTCAACTTTACTTTTCAACCCCAATTAACTTTTCTGTTATTCAATATCTTTTTTCTTCCTATACCTTCTTTATTTATGCGTTGTTTTGTTCCCCCTAATATTTTCTCTCATTGATGTATTTCTTTCTTTACATTTTGTTTTCCATTTTATTTTCTTTTATTCAAATGTTTCTGCAATCCTAACTATCTATTAAATTATTTTTCAACTTTTTTCCATTTTTATTCCTTAACTTGCCTATCAAATTTGTTATCCTACAATTTATTTATTCCTAAATTTTCATTTTAATGATTTGTCTCTCCTTCTATGGAATCTTGCTTGTCTTGTAACTGCAAGCCTTTTTTTCCTTTTACAAATTTTTAATTGAAATTTTATGTTAATTTTTTTAACTATTTTCTTTTTCGTAATGTTAACTTTTTCTTGTTTTTTGAAATAAAATGTATTTCCATCCTTTCCTATTTTTATATTCAACATTTTACTATCTATTTTATTTTATTTCTTTTTTTTTTTTTATTTTTTCTTTATTTTCTTTTTTCAACTCAAAATTTTTGTATGCCACGCTCATGTCATTCATTTTTATTATTATTATTTTATCATTTTCATTCCCTTTTTGCAATTCAAAATTCATCTTCACCATATTTCTGTCATATATTTTCATAATTTTTACTTTATTATTTATTTTTCTCTTTTGCATTTGAAAATTTTTATTGTTCACATTCATATTATCTATAAATTCATTATTTTGGAGATCGAAATTAATTTTTATATTTTGTATTTGTTTATCATATTTTCCTAATAAATTGTTACTACCATCTGTTTTTGTGTAAGTACTCCTTGAATTTTATTTTTATTTTGCTCACTACTTGTTTCTATTCTTCTTAATTCTAATAATTTTATCATTTCTTCTACGTTTTTAGTCATTTCATTCTCTACATTTATTATTTTTAAATTTGTATCTTTATGTTGTTTCTCTATTTTTTTCTGGAGAGTACTTATTTCATTTTTAACTGTTTCTTGTTTACTATTGATATCTAATTTTATGTCTTTTAATTTTTCATCCTGCCTTTCTACATGATTACTTATATTAGATACTTCTTGTGTCATTGCCACATAAAATTCCTCATTTTGTTGTCCTATCTTTGTTTCTAATTGTTTTTGAGCTTCCAACAATTCCTTTTTACGTTGTTGAGATTTAGTTTGTATTTTGTTTTCTATACTTTCCATATTTTTTTTCATATCCTGTATATTTTTTTTCACATTTTCTCTCAATCTTTTTTCCATACTCGCTGTGTTTTCTTTCAACTCTTTTATTTCATTTGACAAACTTGCTATATTTTCATTCATATCATTTTTCAATCTACTTTCCTACCTCTAATTTTTATCCATTTTTTCATTCATACTTGCTGAATTTTTATCCATTTTTTCATTCATACTTGCTGAATTTTTATCCATTTTTTCATTCATTTTTGCCATATTTTCATTCATACTTGCTATATTTTTTTCTGTTTTTTCATCCATACCTTTCATGTATTCCATCATTTTCTGAAAATGACTCTCTGTCAAATTCATTTGTGTACTCTCACTTTTTATTCCTATCTCTTTCACTTTACTACTCTCTCCTTGTTCCTGATCACCCCTATCTCTACCTTCTGCAACTTCTTCCAAACCAACTTTCTTACCATCTCTCAAATTCATTTTTTTATTCATCAATATCCAACCTTACACGTTTAAATGCCAATGACTGAAGTTCACCCAGTGTTATTAAGAAATAATATTTTTCCTTTTCTCACCAGATAAATATTAAGAAATAATATATTTCACCTATTTTTCTTTTCCTCAATGAATATTATGAAATGATATATTGCCCTAACTTGGCCACTACGTTGCGGCGCCAATTGTAATGTTATTATACTTTGAATAATGAATTTTTTATAATTGAATTTTGTTATTATTATTATTATTAATATGTTTTTCGCACCGCGTTGGGCGACTATTGTAATGTTATGATAAATTGAAAAATGAATTTTACAAAATTATTTTGTTTTCAAATATTATTTGTGCCCCTGTTTTTGGGTGCCACTTGTGATGTTTTAATAATTGTAAAATATATAAATTGAATTTGTATATTGATATAGCTAATTATTTTTGGTATTCTTTGAGAGCCAAATTAATATAATATAAATGAATATTTCTGCCCCTGTAATAATAATTGCCAGCGAACGTCACTGTTCTCTCGTCACGCTACCTACAATTATTATTTTGTCACCACGGCTAATCAACAGTTGGTACGCTCTTATCTCTAAAAAAGTCGGTTCAAGGGAATTTAGACACTGTCATTGGTGACTAACTTCAGTTTATTGAAAGATCTTTGGCATGTTATTTGATCATTGTGAGAAAGTAAACAATAAATATCAAAAAACAATTATCTTCTTTATTCAGGAAGACTCAAAATTACCTGGCCTACGAGAAATAACTTATGCTAGAGTGAATCAAACAAATATTCACGAATAATGAAAATAAATCAGTTAATGGATATATAAACAGAACCTCACTTTTTACGTGACTGATAGTTTTCTGTTATTGTTGGAAATACGGTGTTATAACGTTCTTCGAATGTGCAATCGGTTATTTGTGAAATAGTTCTGGACCGAAAATACACTAAGAAAGTTTTTATACCTGGTTGGAACTGTTAGTGTTCAACTATACCATAAACAGGATGTCACTTCTCTCCAATTGTTGTTAGGACAGCAATACCAGTATCAGGAACTATATATATTTGTGGAAATCAGCGTCAGGATCCGTGGATATTGTACCATTAAGGTAATATTATTTTTTATTCGCCAAATGATTGGATTATTCCATTTTTTTTTTTTTGTAAAATTTTCCGGGTGGTTTCTCCGGAAAAATTTCGTTTCTCTTTGCTTTGTTTTTCTGTCGCATGATCCCATTCTTGTTTTTTTTTTAATTTTAAAATTTCCCGGCACTAATTTTGTAAATTTTCACTGTTCATTTTTAATTTTGAAATTTATATTTACCATTCTTTTTCCATTCTTATTATTTTTTTAATATTTAATGATAATTTTTCCCTGTCCATCTCATTTTTTTCCCTCAAATTTAATTTTTAAACCTGCCCTTTCTTTTCCCTGTTTTCTTGTTTTCAAAAAGGGACTTTTGGTTCTCTCTTTTACTTTATAAAGTTACAATTTCATATAAAGCATGTTTCAAATTTAAAAAATGTGGAATTTTTTATTCATGAAAATTTTGGAAATTTGGGATTTTTTGATGTTTTTTGATCAAAAGGGTTTTATTATAATTTTGAAGGTATGAAATTGTTTTTTTTAAAATTTTTACTTTGACATTACTATCCATCCATATCATACCTAGGTTCAAAATACAAGGGGTTTTCCAAGTTATTCACAAAACCCAAACCCCCTTTTAAATTTAATTAATTTTTTTTATTATTTTTTTCTTTTGGGTTTTAGTCTTTTAAAAATTTTATAAAAACTAAAAAAAAATAATTAAAAAATAAAAAAATATTTTTTAAAAAATTTTTTATATCCAAATTTTGGAACTTTTACGAAAAAAAAACCCAAAAAGGCCTATTATTTAAGAATAAATTTTTAAAAGGCCCAGCTGAACGGGAAAAGTCTTCATATTGAACGTCTTTTTGTTTTACTTTTAAAAATCCAAAACCCAAAAACCCCAAGAAAATATACCGGGATTCAAGAAAAAAAAAAATATGATTGGGCCGGGGAACTTTTCCGAAGGGAACCCCAAACAAAACCCGGGGGGTCCCACAAAGCCCGTACTGAGGCCCATTGAGGCCATTGAAGTGGGTCAAAAACGTAGCAAAGATAATTACTGATTACCGACAATAACTCCAGCGGGGCCGTTCCTTTTTCGGAAAAAAAATGGGGTGGACTGTTTTCCCCAAAAGGAGTTAAGCTGACCGGGCGTAGATTCAAAAACCCGGGCCTTTGAATAAAATTACGAACTGTCTGCGCTGGTCTAAATATCTCGGGCATCGGGAAAATCCCAACACTACATTATACACAATAAAATGAACTTTC
>JAFIRS010008368.1:0-17679 GCA_018342105.1 Gonioctena quinquepunctata
CCTTCCTGAATTCAGAAATGAGACCATATATATTTTTCCAACCAACCCCGCAGAAGTAAAATCGACAATATTTAATCTGAAAAAAGCACCGGGAATGGACGGTTTAACAACTGAATGTTTTTTCTAAAAGTTAGTGAGATAATATCTGAACATAACACACTTAACGTACACAATATTTGAAAGTGAGATCCTTCCTAGGGATTTGAAAATTGGTATAATCCATCAAAATTGAAATAAAACAGATGTGGTGAATTATAGACCGATATCCCTCATCTCGACAGTATCCAAAATCATAGAAAAAAACATAATAGTAAGAATAATAAATTTTACTGATAAATACAATATAAGGTCAGATAAACAGTTTGGATTTAGAGATCGGCTTCCAACACAAGATGCCATAGCATATGTCACAAAAAAGATTTATGAATCCCTTGATAAAAGTGAACCTATTTTGGGTATTTTTGTCGATCTGGAAAAGGCATTCGATACAATAAGTCATGAAAGATTAATTGCAAAACTTGAAAGAATAGGCTTCAGGGGCAATGCTCTGTAGCTAATCGAAGGTTATTTGTCAGACCGACAACAATATGTGGAAGTAGAAGGATCATTGAGTAGAGGTCGAATTATCGAATATGGCGTACCACAGGGCACAGTTTTACGTCCTATATTATTCGACCTCTATATAAATGACCTTCTGGAAACAAAAGGTGATAGAATATTACTTAGTTTTTCAGATAACACGGTGGTACTTTATAAGGATAATTCCTAGGATGGAGCGAAAACAAAAGCAGAAGAAGATTTTTCTCGTATTAAACAGTGGTTCACCACAAATCTCCTGACGGTCAATGTACAGTTGTGTGCATAAAAAAGTCGTACAAGGTTTGTATGGTGTAAACCTGCCTATGATGTTCCAGATTTCATAAAAAAGTAGTACACGTACACATTTGGAACTTTCGACAGTTTGAATTTTGACACTACTTGTCAAAGTCGATAAGAGTTTAATTAAGATTGACAAGCCCTACTCACAATAGCCTGCTGTACGACTTTTGTATGCACACAACTGTACTAAAAACTAAGTTTATTCCATTTAATTCGTATACTGAAAATTTACCCAATTTTAATGCACTGGTAATACCTTCCGGAAATGAAACCGTATATATTAAAAAATCTGACCAAATAAAGTATCTTGGCATAATGATTGATAAACATTTCAGGTGGGATGCGCAAATAAGTTATATCGTTGAAAAGATTAGAATGCTATTACTCAGAAATTTCTTAAACATATATTGCTTGTCAACTTTATATTTTTCACTCGTACAATCACAATTAGCATACGGGATAATTGGTTGGGGGGGTGTTCAAAATAATAATCTAAAAGAGCTAGAAACTATACAAAAATTGATTTTGAAAATAATATACAGGGTGTCCCTGGACTTCTTCTTTTCCTCTCGGGAATGTATAGATGGGGTCAAAATATCACCAGTACTTCATATAACTTTTGTTCCTAAGAGCCTTCGTTACGGGCCCTCAAAGTTACAAAATGAAAAATGTTTTTCTTTGATAACTTTCAAAGTGAATATTCAAAATCATCTGAATTTTGGTGATTGACTGAACAAATAAATTCCTTCGATGAGCTTTCATGCAGGAGTCAGTTGTTTTGCTACAAAGTCAGGAACGGACTAACCCCGATGGTCCACACCCCAAAACTTTGAAATGACTGGGATTTGTCAATATGTTTTGACAAAACAAGGTTACCTGGATATTTTCCTGAATAAAAGTACTCGTGTGGAAAATCGGTCGGAGCAACGATTTTTGATAAAAATGCATTTTTGTTCGACGACATCCAACCTGAAATGTCTACCATTAGTCGAAAAGATTAATTTGTAATGAAAATAGAAATGATAGGTACAATGTTCATAACGAATTTTTATCATGCAAACACGTTTACCTTACAAAACTCATGGTGGAAATAATCAATCGCAAGCCTCAAGAGCAAACAGAAATGCAAAATCCGCTACAAAAACTGCTCGATATGACCCCCGTCTTTCTCAATACATTTTCTTAGTCGGCGCAAACACCCTCTCTGCACTTGAAATAGCATGCCAGGGTCGTTTCGTATGGCTTCACAATGTAATGTAATTCTATTCAACAAAGCATCTCTGGTGTGAATAGGTGTGGCGTAAACGAGGCTTTTCAGATGCCCCCATAGAAAGAAATCCAATGGATTTAAATCCTGAGACCGCGGTGGCCATGAATATGGCCCACCTCTACCAATCCATCTATTGGGGAAAATCTGGTTCAGATGGTCCCGCACAAGGAGGAGGAGCGCCATCATGCATAAACCACATATCTCTTCGGGTTTGCAATGAAACATGTTCCAAAAGTCCATTCAAATCGTTCTGAATGAACTCCAAATAACGTTCTCCATTCAATCGGTCATGTAGAACGAATGGTCCTATAAGATGGTTTCCTATGATACCAGCCCAAACATTCACGTTGGTGTTTGGTTTGCAATATCCCATGGGGATTTTCTTCGGCCCATATGTGGAGATTATAAGAGTTGATTACTCCATCTCTACTGAAACCTGCTTCATCAGTGAATAAAACTCGAGTAATAAAAGTTATACCCTCTCTTTGCTTATCCAGGAACCAATTGGCATATTCCAGTCGTGCTGGAAAATCTGCAGGTGTCATGGCATGTACCTTCTGGATGTGATATGGGTGGAGCAGTTGTTCCCTAATTATTCTATGAATAGTGGACTTGGATGTATGGAACTGTTCTGATAGGTTTCTGATGCTCATTGAAGGATCATAATATTTTTCTCCAATACAACGGTACGCACAGCCCTAGGAGCGCCCTCACCACCTCGTTTTGGCAATACTGAACCTACAATAATATCGAAATAAAACAACAGGCTCCAATTAATTATCCATTAGACATACCTGTCTCCCTCAAGCTGCGATCGACACGCTCGAACATTTCTCTTGCCGGTAACGTTCGATTGGGAAAATGCTCGGCATACAGACGAGGGGCTTCTGCAGCATTACCAAATGCTCGTCCATACAATGCATGCATATCTGCATATTCTTTGAATGTAAACTGTTCGGCCATATCAAAACACTTCAAACTGTCCTATAAGAATATTGACAATACAATGACAACGCACCACTCAACAAAATAAAATCGCATTCCAGTTGTCATTTTTTATCCACACTAATTTTATTTATTTCTACAAGGTGTTTTTGTCAACATCTGTGGAAGAAATGGAACATAAATTTATTCACCGGATATTTTTCACCTATTCATGTGCAGCCGTTTTTGTGGTTTATTCGTTTGCTTTTTATTAGTTATGTCTTCCGATGTGCGTTTTTTCAGCTAAATTTATCTTCGGGTTAAAGATTTTCTCTCATGGAATTATACTTATCAGTGAAACTCCTCAACATTTAAGCTGTGAATACGAATTTGCAACATCCAAATGTTGAGTTTCATGAGATTCAGATAACACAACACGAAACGTGCTTATTCCATGCGTACATACAAAATATGGACTGAATTCGATATAGTCTAATCGACAAGTTGAAAATGGTCTAAAATAGAGATACTGCTCTTAAAATCATGTGTGATAGCTCATTGGATCCGGAATAACGCCTAGAAAAATGTGCCGAAAGCGTGTATCAGCACATAGAAAATTGCAAAAGTTATAAACAATTAAAGATAAAAAAAAATGGCATTTCGTTTTCTGCCAAAATTTCATAAGATATTGATATTTAAAAAAAATTTAAAAAATATTCCGAAAGAGGAGGAAATTTCCAATAAAAAACTCACTCCCGGAACTCTATCTCCATTATTTATAATTTTAATTTAACGCTGAAAATGGGAAAATTTTTAGGTTGCGCGCGCGGCGTCAAAAGCGAGTACGACACATTAATTAATTTATTTAAGGTATTAAATATTTTTTTTAAATTCGAAAAAATAATGGTGTATTCTGAACACTATAATAATTTATTCCGTTGGAAATTTTACTTAAAGATTTTTTTCAACAAGATAAACGATTGTTAACTAAAAATTTTCTCGAACTTCTGTCTTAATTGTAAATGAAAAATTTTTGTTTAAATAATTGTCGTAAAAAATTTTCGCTTCGTAGATCCTTTCTTATATACATACTTAACAAGATCACGCCATAAAAGTTAGAAAAATATTCATACTTTGTTTATAATAATTTTTGTACTTGAACAAAAACTAAAAAATCCAAGTAATGTTGTAAATTTTTTTTATTATTAATCATCATATTATCGTTCTTTTATTAACACAATGTTACATCTGCCCTGTGTAGTTCTACTATATTGATGTTCAGGGCAGTGTATTTTTAATAAGAATACATTTTTTTCACCCTCGTAGTCCAAAAAGACATCAGTTCGGCCTGCGCGCGAAGGCAGGTCTTTTAGATCTTACTATGACTTCTCTGAGGTAAGAGAAATGAAAGGCAACTTAAAAAAATATCTATATAATGAAAAAGGTAAAATAAACATAACAAACAAATTCTTGATTAGAGAAAACCGGCAATAGTATCAAAATATTTCAGTGAAAATACATATTAAAAAAAACACATAGACATGATCGAAATATCAATTCCTGGAGCTCAGCAAAATGTGAAGTATTTATCTCCAAAACACATTTGTATTCATTCAACAGAATGGAGTGGAAAGAGACGAGTACCCTGTATCGATTATTCTCATTTGCAAAAAGCGTACTGCAAAACTTAAAATTGAAAAGAAATCCTCCCCAGAGATTATAAGTGGTTAGTTACATTAACATACAGCTTCAAATCGCTTACCCTGTGAGCTGAGCTGCTATTCCGTACCAGTGGCAGATAATCCAGAAACTTAATCAAATCCCTGAATTCACGAATTGTTTTCCAGTGCACGATCACCGTCACTATTTTCCGTTCCGTAGCGGGTTCTACGCTAAACACACGCGTGTACTAATTACCACCGAAGCGATACTTAACCCTTAATCCAGGGCGTCGCGACGCAACCTCGCCTTAAACTCTCGACGCGTGTTCGCCGTCTCCCCGTATTGCCCACTTGACCGTCCGATTTCGCGAACCCTGACCGACTCCCTTGCCCGCCTCCAAAATTATTTACTCCCTTGTTTCTTAAAACGTTCAATTAGGCCCACCTTTTAATCCCAATTTTTCTCTTACAGCCCCGCCTTCAATGCAATGGCGTTTGTAGTTTTTTTATTTTATTATCCCTTCAACGGCGATCTGTATAAATCCCACGCAAAAATTGGTTATCTTAAAGTTTCCAACTCAGTGTTTCTCAGTCGAGGCGAGAAAAATGATATTTTTTCTGCCTTGGGTGGTCCTACTTAACGTTATGAATAACCCCTTGACCGTTTTATCAGTCTAGACAATTCTGTAACGATTCTGTATCGCAGGTGTCTGGGCAGGATTATCTCATTTCATTTACCGATATGATTATTGGAATATATTTCCAATCGTATACTCGAAAATATTTGCTGAACGAAATATGTAATGAACTGAGTTCGTTTGTACAGGGTACTACATCACTCCCAATGAAAAGTTTTGCACACGGTGCCACAACTTTTATCTAATTAACAAAAACATCTTAATCTACCATGCATACATAATATCGAGACTTTGCAACTTATATCTACCCGTATACAATTTGATTTCCGGTTCAATATTTTGTTTTCGCGTTCCCTTTCACCCGGCACTGCACACGCGAAAACTTTGATGCCTGATGTTTGAAGTGGTCTCTTTGATGAGGGAATAACCTTTGAAGGGGCCTTCTGTTGATCCCAGGACTTCGCTTACGCCTCACTCATCCTCATAATGACGGGTTCTTCAATTGATTAACATTATTGTCTTTACTTTTTTTTTTCAATGTCCGACACAACGCGGCTTCAGTAGTAAGTTTTGATCAGTTCATTTTATTATTTGGCCACGCACGTTACAGAGTCAGTGTTGTCTTCGACATTTGATCGAAATAGTCCAAATTTCCAGAAATACGAAGAATGTTCACTTTTCACCCTTCCCGGAAAAAATGTCCTTAGCACCTTCGCTGTCTTGATGCTCAGTCCAGTGCGATAGAATTTGGATAAATACGTTGGGTTGTCACTTCATTCAGCTGAGTAGGTTGGTCCACTACGGGGTTGGTTTCGCTTTCCTACTTTTTGGTGATGTCGATGAGTCACCCACATGGTGAGATTGTTCCACAAGCTGGCTAGTATCATAACTCCACATCCCAGAGTCGGTAAAGCTGGATCCCATTCAATTATTACTCCTATCCCATATTTTATAATTCTGAAGATGGCATGAATCCCATCAATCCACTCATGAAAGTCCTAAGTCAGTAAACCATCCCAGACCTGGCGTGTATAGTGTTGTGAGACAGTTCCTTCATTTCTTCGGTATTGAAGAGATTCATGTGGAGAACCCTTGACCAGTTGTTTCTAGTCCAGCCACTCGTCTAGCGATGATATTTTCGACTGCTTTTCTCTCGTTCCCAAACGTGAGAATCCTTTGAGCGTTGCTTATTTCTTCCTGGGTGTAAATTCCCAAAGTTCCGACAGGTTGGATGGGGAAAAAAGTCAATTTCAGATTAGATTCCGGTGACAACACTTCGGGAGCCTTCTTCATAGTGGGGTAGGGGCTGAGTCCCATCCACTGGTCATCTATAAGGTACAAGGGGGGCATCAATCCATTACAGTCCACTTCTTCCGCATGTGTTTGAATTATCCTTGTCACTGGTGCCATAAATTTGGATGCATTGTTCACTACTATCGGCAACTCATTATAACATTTTTCCGTGCGGCGAATAGCGACAGTGCGTGGTACACATCTCATTATATACAATACTTCGCCTAATACTCGCCCTACATAACCTCCACTCTCTTTACAAGCTGGCTTAGGGTACTTAGCACTAATGGCGCCATCAGAAGACGGCTCCGCAGAATTTCTCTCGTATAGACATCGTCGATGAACCGTATCGGTATATAATTGGTCCAATTTGCGAGTATAGGCTTGTTCTACATATAAAAACTTCTATTTACATAGGCCATTAGATCGGCATTATGTGGTAGGACTTAATCTTTGGAGACATATGGTTTTCTGTTCTCCTTCTATGACCAGTATCCTAGGATGCTCGGTTTGGAAAATCTCTAATTGACATAAATAAACTTCCTTAGTTGAAGTAACTGCAAATACTTCAGTGTTATCTACAACAACGATGATTTGTTCTGTGGTGAACTGATTCTTGATCTTTTCAGCCTGTCCGTGATAGAAGGCTGAGTTTTTCTTCGCAAGTTCGTAGAGGACTGACCTCCATGTTGTTTCTCCAAGATTTGTGTCAAACAGTATCCTTTCAAGAATGGGCAAACAACGCCACCTATCAAACTTATTTCATTTTCATCCATTTCATTTTGGCTAGGTAATCCGTTACCTGAATTTTAATAGTTGCAATAATAAAGACGTCCTTCAAACTTGTCCATTTTCATGATACGTGGATCCTTCGCACGTTCCATCGGGATCTACTACCCCTCTAGTGTCAGAGATGCTGTCGTAGTTCCATTCATTGATTCCGCCAATATTTTGTTGGTAGATCTTCAGAGTTCGGTAACAATGTATGCTGCGACATCCTTCTGCGCCAACACGATAAATATAGTTCATGATACCCCCGGCCACAACCGAACTATGGCTATGCATGCCACAATGGGAGATTAGACGGGTTACTTCTATCAGACAAGTCCATACGTGCTGGAGAGATATTTCGTCCCGTTGAATAACTTTAACAGTTCCCGATTCACTATAGTAAGCAGTGTTTATCTCGGGACACTCGGGCGAATCGAAACACCCGATATTTCAGAGTCTTTGTCATCACAATCATATGCTATCATAGACTTCACCTGGGTGATGAAGCTGGTGGCCAGAAAAAAGGTTATTCCCAGGATGATGACCGGATAACTGCTTGATTTCATGATGTATATTTCTTCCAACTACGTTTAGTTTTATCGCAGTTCGGTTCAAAACCCCCCTAGACAATAAATTGAAATATATCATTATCTCACGAAAACCTCATTCAGTAACAAATCATGAACAAACCATTACAAAAATTCATTAAAAAAAATCAGTCACAAAATCATGAACAAATTATTCCAGATCTCAATTGAAAAAAAAAGAAACAATTACAAAATCATGAACGAATTATTACAAAAATCTCATTAATGAAACAAAATCAATCACAAAATCATGATCAAATTATTACCAGATCTCAATTGAAAAATAGTAAACGTCAACTGTTTCTTATTAAATTTGGCTCCAGGATAAACCCCTATGCTAACTTTAATATGTGTATACATACATCAACATAAAAAGAAGGAAGGGGAGTGAATATAAGGACATTGTCAATTCACCCCACTGCAGTAATAAATGTAGTACCAATGTTTTTCCTGACTCCCCAGAAGGAAAAATCCCGGATATAACCCAAGACAATTGCAAAAAAAAAATATTTTTTTTTGGTATGCAAAAAAAAATATTTGATATATTACCCAAAAATTATTAGATTCACCATACCAGCGTATATCCCACTGAACCCACGTTAAAAGTTTTTTCTGACAGTTTTCTTTTTCGAAAAAAAATATCTGATCCCCTGAAGAATGAGATACCGAAATGAGAAGAACGTTGAAAGATTTTGTCCGTTGATGGACATTCATATATCCCTTATGTTGGATATCTAATAGGCCCAACGGTCAGGAGGCCGCCTAAAACGACTTGACCTTCGTAACTGCGTTGCTGGTTCGTCGAGCAGCTGTTCTTCCTCACTTTCTGAGTGTACATCAGTTTCCTCTTCTTCGCTACTCGGGCCACTGGTATTTTCATCTGATGCCACATTCACGTATTGTGGAACCATCATTGGTGGAATTTCCCAATTTCCTCTGCTTCTTCTTCGGACTCCAGTTCAGTGTACTGTTTCTTATTTTCCCTCTTTTTCTTTCTTTCCTCTCTCATTGACCGGTGCTCCTCATCTGTCCTAGCAGTATATATCTTCAGTCTGTTCACATGAACTATTTGTTCATCTCTTCCACCACATTTCCTTATTCTACAAGTCACCGGACCAATCATTTCAATAATTCTATATGGTCCAATCCAAGTCCTAACCAACTTTTTCGATAGTCCACGTTTGACCGCCATATCTTTCAAGTATACCTGATCTCCCAAATTGAATTTGTGTTCCTCTGTCTTTTTGTTGTACCTTTTCACCCTCTCTGATTTCGCTTTCTCAGTATTTTTGTACACATCTGAGTAAACTCTCCTCAGCCTTTCGAGAAGTTCCGATGCGTAGTTGTCATCGTAATCGTATCTTATTCTCCCCGAACTTATCATACTATCCATTGGGAGTACTTGGTCTCTCCCGTGGAGTAAAAAATAAGGGCTGTAACCTGTGGAACTGTGTGTACTGCCTAGGTACGCCATTAATACAAAGGGAATCCAGTTATCCCAATCTCTTTGGTTCTCGCTGATGTAGTGTGACAGCATATCCTTGAGAACTCGGTGCATTCTTTCAATCTGCCCATTTGTCGTGGGAGCATAACTAGCCGTCTGTAGTTTTTCGATCCCCAATACTTTACATACTTCTTTGAACAGAGTTGAGGTGAAGTTTGCTCCTCTGTCAGTGAGAAGTTTCTTTGGCGAACCATGTCTTACGATAACATTCTCTACAAATGCTCTAGCTATGGTATCCGCTTTCTGGCCCGGTAGAGGGATCGCTTCAACGTATTTTGTGAAATAGTCTTGGAACGTTAGCAAATATCGATTTCCATTGAGTGATGTTACTAGCGGTCCCACAACATCCATCGAGGTCAACTCCCATGGTTCCGTGGTGGGAGTGAAGCGTTGAAGTGGAGCCTTCTTCACGTGAGGCGATATTTTTCTCCTATTACATGCATCGCAACTTGTACAATACTTTATCACATCGGTGCGCATATTAGGCCAGAAAACTCTACGTTTCAGACTCATTAATGTTTTCTGTTGTCCCGGATGTCCAGCCATCGGAGAATCATGAAAATCTTCCATCACTTTCGGAATAAAAGTTTTAGGGACTATCAATTTATCGCCATCACTTTCAACACGATATAGTATTCCATCCTTGGACAAGTAGTAACTAGCTTCCTGAGCGTCTTCCTCCTTCACCAGTTTTATTATTTCCTGGCAGAAAATATCCTTATCCTGAGCCAACTTGAGCGTTGCTCGTTCCCATTCAGGTTCCATCAAAATGTCCCCCTCTTTCTGTAAAGTTATAGTTGCAACTATTTTGGTGTCTTCATACACACATAGTTCGATATTCGAGTTATGAAAGATGAATTCTATCATCTCTTGTACTTTGTCCCACGCAAGTCCATCGATACCACATCCTATCTTCGGTATAGCTAATAAAGTATCCTGGTTTTTCTCACAACAGTTTCTTAGGTTCCTCAAAGCGTTCCACATATACCTATATGAAGGTTTTTCATAGTATAAGCTTTTGGTCACTAGGTAATAGATGTTTCTTTCCGGTAAGTTCAATTCAGCTATCTCTCCAACATTTTTCTGTTGCTGCCGCAGGGTTTCCACTGATCCATATATATTTTTGAACTGCAGTGCGATTCCTTTCCCCATAGCGAGATCCTGTGATACGCAGTGGGCCAGTGCCCATTCTTCCGAAACCGAAAATAGATTTCCTTGTTTGATAATCAATTTTTTCATCTTAGGCACCTGGTGATTTTTTCTGTACTCTTCGTAGTCCTCATATTCAACATCGATAAAGTGGTCATCTTTATTGTACATCCGACTCAGAGCATCGGCGTTTCCATGCAATCTTCCCTTTCTGTGTATTACCGAAAAGTCATATTCGGACAGTGTTAGAGCCCACCTCGTGAGGCGTGATGCTGGATCTTTCAAAGTTAATAACCATTTTAGTGGCCTGTGATCGGAAATTACCGTAAATTTTTTTCCATAAAGATAACACCTGAATGTCTGGATTCCAAATACTACGCCAAGGAGTTCCTTTTCTGTGGTGGAGTAGTTCAATTCCGCTTTCTTGAAACTTCTGCTGGCATAGGCTATAGGTCGTTCATATCCTTCCCTGATCTGGCTGAGTACTACCCCCACTCCTGATCCAGATGCATCCGTAGCAACTATGAATGGCTGTGTGAAATCTGGGAAAATCAGAACCATTTCTGATGTTAGTGTATCCTTCAACTTCTGATGGCTTCCAGAACTGTTAGTGTTAATTCAAATTTCACGTCTTTCTTGGTCAGATTCGTCAAAGGAGATATTAAGTCTGCCGCGTTGGGTATGAATCTGCGATACCAGTTCACCAATCCTAGGAATGATCTCACTCCTCGAACATTCTTTGGCATGGGAAACTTCTGTATTGCTTCTATCTTCTCTGGATCTGGAAGCACCCCATTCTGTGTTATCATGTGGCCCAAATACTTCACTTTCTTCAGTAAAAAACTACATTTTTTCGGTTTCAATTTCACGTTTGCTTCCCTGAGTCGTTCAAAAAACCTGCCCTAGTTTTCCAATGTGGTCCTCTTTTCCCGCAGAGTTGAAAAATGATAATATCATCTAGATATACCATACACAGTTCTCCTGTAAGTCCAGCCAGCGTGATATTCATGAACCGTTGAAAGGTTGATGGAGCATTGACTAAACCAAATGGCATTTTCAGGTACTCTAGTGGCCTTGAAAAGTACTGAAGCCTGTAAGCGGTATGTCTTTTCCTCCATGTCGATTTGGTGATAGGCCTCTGCTACGTCAATGACCGAAAACAGCCTTCACTTCCTGGTTATATCCTGAATCAGGTCGAAATATTAGCAATGGGTAATATTCCTTCTAGTAACGTTATTGAGTCCACGATAGTCGATGCACATTCTCACTTTCTCTTCTCCATTCGGCAATTTTTTTGTAACCAGCACGACAGAGCTGACCATGGACTAAATGATGGGCGGATAACCGCAGTATCCAGCAGCCTATCAATTTCTTTTGGAGGACCTCCCGCTGATGATAGGGGATTCTGTAGGGGCTTGATATCGGCTGGGCCCTGGTTCTAATGTTATGCTATGTTTAACTTCAATGGCACTGGTTAGTACGACATCATCTTCCAAAATAAGTCGTGGATTCTCGAATGAGTGCATAAGTTTGTCCCTCGTATCCTCGTCCAAGTGTTCCGACTGAATCCTCTTTTGCTCCACTTTTCATCATCTAATTCAATTTTTCCAACCATCTGTGGTCGTCACCATTATCTCCTCCATAGTCTCACAGGAAACAGCTTTAGCCAGTTTATGTTTCTTCATCAGTTTAACTTCTTTCTGAGAGACGTTCACCACCCGTATCCAAGCCTTTGTCGAATTTACCATCAGACAATTTGCTGCATGTACATAACCATTTCCTATGTCCACTGGTTCGCAGACCACTAGCTCTCCTTCTATTTTTGTGCTGAGTTTTGCATTCACTAGCGCCTCAGTTCGTGCGGGGATTATTATGTCTTCTTCCAGGACTATGTCGGTTTCCCATTTTTGTTCTTGATCACTGGAACAACCCGCGCTTTTTGTTCTCTTCATTCCGGGAAAAACCTGATGCGGAAAATCTCGATTCCTGTCTCCGTTTTGGAACAGCACCTGAAGATGGTCCCATCTCCTCACGCCCCATTTGTTCCCGAGCTTGGTTATCTCGAGCTCTTGCCATCGGTGGTCCCCAATTTCGTGGAGGTGGTCCCCAATTCCGTGAAGGTGGTCCCCAATTTCGTGAAGGTGGCCCTGATGGCCCTTGGAATCTTCTACCAAAATTTTGGGATCCAGGTTTGTGTTCTTCTGGTGCATTTCTAGGACAGTCTCGTGCCCAGTGCCCCTCGTAGTTGCAGGAAAAACATAAATTCGAACCCATGGGCTGCGTGCTCTTTGTCCTACGACATTCTCTAGCTAGATGTCCTGGTTTTCCACAGGTGTAGCAAACTCTCTCTGTTTCCACTGTCGAAATCTTCATGTTTGACATTCTTCCTTGCATCATCAAGAGAGTGGTCTCTTGGAGTTTCACCAAATTTTCCGCCTTTTCCAAATCCAAATTTTCTTCCCTCAACAGCAATACTCCTGTTTCTTTCATCAAGTCCTTACGTAACCCGATTTTGAACTGATTCAAAAGAAGCTCCTTATTCTTTTTCCTTATTCCTGCTTCTTCTTCTGGAGTGGCTCCGCTCAAATCTTCCCGTAGCAACTTTGCACCTATAATGCGTAACCGCGTACAAAAAGAAGATACTTCTTCATCGAGTCTTTGAAAACATCGACTGAGATTCCATTGACTTTCTCCCGGTAGCTTAGATGGAGTGAATTTTTTCAAAAATTTATTTTTCAAATCGTAATATGAGAGCGAGTCCAACCCTGTATCCGATTTTAAATAGTTATAAGCTTCCCGATAAGCTTGAATTTAGTAATTTGACAGTTTCGTCTTCTGTCCACCCGTCTAATTTTGAACGCAATTCTAACTTTCAAAATATCTTTCCGCGTCTTTCCCAGAAAAATCATCTAAGGTAGTAGCTACCATCCCTAGCGAATACATGGCGGGCACCTCAAGCTTGTAGGTGCAGTCGTCGAAATCGGACATTGCCTCCAATGGTGCTGGTACTGTCGTCAACGTAGTCCATCCCCAGAAAAAACCTCTATAATTCGAAGTAGCTCTTTGTATTGACTTTTCGAAAAAAAAAAGTAACCATAATTTTACTTTAAATTATTAGCAAGAAAGCAACTTCCACCTACCTTTCTTTCTCTAAAAAACCTCTATAATTCGAAGTAGCTCTTTGTATTGACTTTTCGAAAAAAAATTACTTGCAATTCTTCAACTTGATGCAATACTTCCATAATCAAACTCAAAACTAATTGTTTTTACTTTAGTAAAAAAAAATTGGAATGTGAAAAAGTTTCCCGAATTTTCTTTTCCCGATATAACATCTATAAAAAAAAATGAAATTCACCGTTAGTACTGAATATATCAAGCTAACAGTTCTAAATCACCCTAATATACTTTTATTATTTCTATGTTAACGAAAAATCATCAAACTTCTTGAAATTCCAACAGAGATTCTAAAATCCGAAGAGGAAGGTCCTTCTCTCTAAATTTCCTGTATGTTAACTCAATAATCTAACCAGAATAAAAACAACAGCAATAAGCGCCAAAACTCAATTAGAAATGATGAACTTCTTCCGTCGGTAAGAGGTCCGTCGGCAAAACTATAATTATTTTATTTTTTTTCTACAGGACTATTTTGGCTGAACAAAAATTGTTTCATCATATTTTTTTCTTCTCCTACCTACTAGTAAAATCTATTCAACAATAGATTTTTACCAAATTATCGAGAAAATTCGAGATATTTTCAATGTCTTATTCGAGCTACTTGAAAAAACCGATAAAATTATTTGCGCAGGGCTCCTTTCCACTCCCCAAAAAAAACCGTTTCACGGCCCCTCTTCAAATGAAATTATACCTTTAATAAAGCCCTTTGATCACATTTGGGCCCCTCACTAAATGAACAGACTAAATAAATTGAGATAGGCCAAGAAAATAAATTCAATTAACGTTATTTATTCCTAGCTTTCTAAGTAGAACTACTAATCTCTTCCTCGGAAAAAAGTCAAAAATTATCCCACCTACTCACATTTGTACATCTGCTGTAGTTCTACTTATTGATGTCAGGGCAGTGTATTTTAATAAGAATACATTTTCACCTCGTAGTCAAAGACATCAGTTCTGCCTTCGCGCGCAGGCCGAACTGATGTCTCTTTGGACTACGAGGGTGAAGGAAATGTATTTTTATTAAAAATACACTGCCCTGAACATCAATATAGTAGAACTACACAGGGCAGATGTAACAACAAGATATACATTGATTTGCAAAAAAAAATTCCCGCCATTTGTTGATACATTTTTTCTAAACAAATTGATTATTTCAATATTTTTGAAATTTTTTTCCACAACTTCATTATATCACAAATATTATGATTTTTGAAAATTTCCTTAATAACAATTTTTAATTGTTTATAATAGTTTTTTTATATTTCTATTGTTTAAATAATCAGTTGAGAAATTATTTTATTTTCAAAAATCATAATTGAGAGTCCTCTATAAAGTGACAAAAAAATTTTTTTTTATCAACAATTCCATTGTTTATTAACTTACCAATTTGTTTTAAACAAATTTTTGACTTTGTTAGATTTTTTTTCTGAAACTTCCAGAATTTACAAAAACAACCATATATAACAAAGTATAGAAAAAAAAATTCTCAATTTTTCCCAATTCCAATTCCAAAAGTACAATAAAAAATTGGGAAAATTTTGTTTCTATACTTTGTTATATATGGTTGTTTTTGTTAATTTGAAAGATTCAAAAAAAAATCTAACAAAGTTAAAAATTTGTCAAAAATTGGTAATTAAAAATAATTGTTGATAAAAAAAATTTTTTTTCGTCACTTTATAGAGGACTGTCAATTATAATTTTTAGAAAAAAAAATCCCAACTAATTATTTAAACAATAGAAATATAAAAAAACGATTATAAACAATTAAAATTGTTATTAGGGAAACTTTTTTTTTCAAAAATCATAATATTTGTAATATAATGAAATTGTGAAAACAAATTTTTCAAAAATATTGAAACAATAAAATTGTTTATAAAAAATTTATCAACAAATGGCGGGAATTTTTTTTTTCAAATCAATTTATATCTTGTATTAATAAAAAACGATAATATGACGATTAAGGAAAAAAATATTTTTTTTAACAACATTACTTGGATTTTTTTGTTTTTGTTCAATTACAAAAATTATTATAAACAAAGTATGAATATTTTTTTAACTTTTATGGCGTGATCTTGTTAAGTATGTATATAAGAAAGGCTCTAAGGAGCGAACAATTTTTACGACAATTATTTAAACATTTTTTTTTCATTTGCAATTAAAACAGAAGTTCGATAAAATGTTGTTAGTTAACAATCGTTGAAAAATTAACTTTAAGTGAAATTTCCAACGGGAATAAATTATTTATAGTGTTCAGAATACACTTTAATCTTTTCAAATTAAAAAAAAATATATTTAGTACCTTAAATAAATTAATTAATGTGTCGTACTCGCTTTTGACGCCGCGCGCGCAACCGAAAAATGTCGCGTGGAGACCCATTTTCAGCGTTAAATTAAAATTATAAATAATGGAGATAGAGTTCCGAGAGCTCATAGTTTTTCATTGGAAATTTCCTCTTCTTTCAGAATCTTCTTTTGAATTTTTTTAAATATCAATAGTTTATGAAATATTGGCAAAAAACGAAATGCCATTTTTTTTTTCATCTTCAATTGTTTATAACATTTGCAATTTTTTACGTGCTAATACACGCTTTTGGCACATTTTTCTAGGCGTTATTCCGGGTCCAATGAGCTATCACACATAATTTCAAGAGCAGTATCTCTATTTTAGACCATTTTCAACTTGTCGATTAGACTAATATTTCATAGTGGAGTAGCTTGTTAGTTCAAAAACACCACGAATCTACATAACTTGATATTTCATTTGAAAAAATATCTACATTGTGGATGAAACTTTCAACTAGGTACTTTACTTTTTGTTTACCACTTTATTTTAGCATATTTTGTATTAGCCCTGTTATAAATGTTGTTGAATTAACGTTAGCATTAGTATTTCTACTGTGAAAATTTTTCATTTCAAATAATGGTGGACGATCGGGTTTGATGTCGTCGAGTAAAACTGCATTTTTATTAAGAATCGTTGCTCTGATCGATTTTCCACACGAGTACTTTTATTCAGAAAATTGTTTACGTAACCTTATTTTGTTGAAAACTATTGAAAAATTATCTGTCATTTCAAAGTTTTGGGGTGTGGACCATCGGGGGTAGTTTGTTCCTGACTTTGTAGCAAAACAACTGACTCCTGCATGAAAGCTCATCGAGGGAATTCATTTGTTTAGTCAATCACCAAAATTTTGATAATTTTGAATATTCAGTTTGAAAGTTATCAAAGAAAAACATTTTTCATTTTGTAACTTTGAGGGCCCGTAACTTGGTAACGAAGGCTTTTAGGAACAAAAGTTATATGAAGTACTGGTGATATTTTGACTCCATCTATACATTCCCGAGAGGAAAAGAGGAAGTCCAGGGACACCCTGAATAGGAGACCTAGAACTCATAATAGTGACCTTCTTTTCATAGAGTCGAAAAAGCTTGATATACGACAGCTTTATGCTCAAGCAATATTACTTCATGAACATAAAAATAAATAAAATATCTCTTATAATCGGCATAGTTATAATACGAGAAATAAAAATGTACCACAGAAAAGAAAAGTGTAAACAAAACAATAGGTGAGAAAAATCATACATATATAGCTCCCAGATTGTACGACTTGTTACCTCTCGAATTCAGATATATGCATTTCAATAGATACAAGCAGAATATTAAAGTCTGGCTACATAATGAGTCAGTTATTCGCCAAAATAATTCTGTTGAAACAATACAAACATAATGAAGAATTGATTTCAATTAACCATCCCTATAATACTAGATACAGAATAAATGCCGTTACCATACCCCGAGCGGGAAAGACAATTGGTCAAACCTTTTT
>JAFIRS010008369.1:0-17669 GCA_018342105.1 Gonioctena quinquepunctata
AAAACAATTTTTTTGGGGATTTTCCTTGGCATATTTTTACATAGATCTGACAAATGTAGGTTCCATTAGACTGCTTATTATCAGATATGTTTTTCCAAATGACATGGTGGCTCATATCAGGGTATTTCTGATTTCCAGTTATGTGATTGCATGTCACAAAATTCACTTGTCGTGTCAATCATCTTTCACTTGTCACATATTGTCAAGCTTCAACCCCCAATTTCATCAATGAATATTGGTTAGAAATATCGACCCCCAATAATTTCCAATCCATGATAATCCTAGACCAGAATGAATTTTAATATTTTTTTACTGTGATCTTTTGATTTTTTTGAGCAGAGATACTTTTCATGGTTTTCCTGTAAACTTGACGAGAAAGAAACCACATTTCTTCTTTCACAATTTCAATTTAAATACAAAAATTTTTCTATTTCACTTTTTCACTAGTTACTTATTTTCCCAGGTAGCACTGATGATGATAAAAAATTATTCGGCACGAAATATAATTTTTCTTAGAATTAAGGGGAACTTCAGAAAACAGATTTGCCTATAAGATACTTAAGACAGATATAATATTCAAAGGGAATACGTTGTTGGGTATGGGACAATGAGAATACGAAAAAAAAATGCAAGAAAAAAAATCCCTTTGGGAAAAAAATAAACCACAGCGGACCTCCATTTTGAAAAGGTTAAAAAGTTTGAATTGGCAATCCCCTATCTATGTATTCATTTTCCCTGGAAATACAGAAGAAGAAGCATGACGAATACTAATCAAATTAATTTGATATTAATGGGGAATCAATAAACCTCAAAGAGTGCTGTTCGGAATATTCCATTGTACAAAAAAGGGGAATTAAAATGAATACCGAACATATTTATTAAAAAACAGTCCATTTCGCTTCGGTTTTTTTGCGACTCATCGTACCAAATTTAACTTCATCAAAATTTTTCCCCCGTCGATATCAATTCATCGGGGAAATATTGAGGAATAATTTTAACCACATAAAACTGATGTCACCACAGGTACCCCGCTTGACATTTATCGAAACTGATGGAATTGTTCGCTAATCGACCGAATCAATCAAAAAGTGTTATCCCTGTTGATTAAATAGGAAAATTTTACGCCCTCAATATTGGGCTTTAAATATTAATGAAGAAAGTGGATTTATTGTATAGATTTGCTGGTAATCATATTCTTCATTGATCCAATGAAGGTAGATCATAAAGAAGCTGAATTATAAAATATTTTCCCGATTCACAGTTAGAGATTGTAATCGCCAGAAAGTCAAAAACATTGCATCTAGTTATTTTTTTTGGGGTTTTCCTGAACGCACTAGAATTACGACTATTGGTGTCGGGGGTTTGGGCCCCATGCTGACATCTGTTGGTGATTCTGTTAATGTGCACGAAATTTCGTGCCTTTAAAAAATTCCCGACTTTGGGCTCGCTTCACCGCACAGATTATAGGTGTCACTACCTATAATTTGACCCCTTTTTCCCTTTTTGTACTTGCCGGTAGGTATTAACACTACGAAATTTGATACGAATTTGAAAGGGACCACAAGCTGCCCAAAGGGAAGGGGAAAATGAAACAACTGTTGGCAATGGGGGGGGGTCTCTTGGATTCGTAACAAATTTCTCCTTATCTAATTATTTTTTTTGGGGGTTACTCGGGGGCGCACAAAAGGGGAACGACTGTTGGTGTCGGGGGTTTTTGGGCCCTTTTTCTGACATTTTTTTGACCTGTTGATGTGAATGAAATTTCGTGCCATTAAATTCCGACTTTGGGGGCAAAAAACTCCTCCGCACAAAACCCGGGGTCACTACCTATAATTTGATGCTTTTTTTTTTCGTACTTGCCGGTAGGTATTAACACTACAAAAAATTTTTTTCGAATTTGAAAGAGACCACAAGCTGCCCCCGATGATTGAAACCATGAAACCTGTTGGCAGATGGTGGGTTTTTCTTGGATTCGTAAAAAATCTCTTTACCCCAATAATTTTTTTTTTCGTTACTCTGAACCCCAAAATTTTTACTTAAAAATTTGGGGTCTTGGGTTGGCCTATGCTGACATCTGTTGGTGACCTGTTAATGTGCAGAAATTTCGTCCAAAAAAACCCCATTAGGTCTAAGCTTCACCGCACATATTATAGGTGTCACTACCTATAATTTGATGTTTTTTTAAAAAATATATATATATATATATATATATATATATATATATATATATATATATATATATATATAATGAAGGAAATTTAATGGACATAGCCATAAAAGGGAAAAATGTTAACCGTAGACACGTTTTTGGGGGCCTTTTCAGTACGTGAAGAAGTTGATTTATCGTTTACTCCCAAAATGTTGTTAGCCCTTTTTCACTTCTTCACGTACTGATGTAGGCCGAAAGCTCGAAAAAACGTTTCGTTAGCTACAATTTTTTAGGGCTTTAAAATTTTTTTAAAAAATTTTTTTTTAACAGCCCCCCGATATTGCCCCCTTTTTTATATATATATATATATATATATATATATATATATATATATATATATGAAAAAATAATATCGAGGGGACTAACTAAAATGAAAATTTAATGGACATAGCCCTCAGAAAAAAATGCTAACCGTAGACACGTGTTTCGGGCTCTCGGCCCTCATCAGTACCGGGGGAAATGGGGGGGTGAACAACACTTGGTAGAAAAAGACAAATCAACGGAGTCCCCAACCCCAAAAAAAGCCAACCCCCTTTTTTTTTTGATTTCGGTCAGCAGACCCCCAAATTCCAGGATGTCACGCAGGGTTCGGGGTCTGCTGACCAAAACCCAAAAAAACGGAACCCTTTTTACTTTTCCCCCGAAAAATTTTTTAAAATTGTTCTACACTCTCCACCACGGGGGAAACTAAACTGTCTGTTAAAATTTTCCCATCAAATTCCCCATAGAAAATATATATATATATATATATATATATATATATATATATATATATATATATATATATATATATATAGTAATATTTTCTGACCAGTTAAAAGGGGGAAAAAAAAAAAAGGGGTATTGGGGGGGAAAAAAACAATGGAAAAGTAAACTCTTTAAAAGGGTTTTTTTAAGCTTTCCCCGGGAAAAAATTTTTCCATCATCTGGGAGAAACTTTGTTGAGGTTGGTTTCATTATTTAAACATATTCATCTAACGTAGTGATACAAAGAAAAAACCTAGAAACTAGGGATATTGGTCTGAAACTGAAAAATAAACTTTTTAAAAAGGTTTATCCAAGCTTTTTTGGGAAATGTTTTTTTCCCTCATTTTGGGAGAAACTTTATTGGGGTTTGGGTTTTTAATTATGATAAAAAAAATTCATCAACATAGTGATAAAAAAAAAAACGTAGATCAAAAAGTCCAAAGTTACTACAACCAAATTGCGTTCTTTAAAATTATATATATATATATATATATATATATATATATATATATATATATATATATATATAAATGTGTCTATGTGCCGTGAGAAAGAAACTGATAGGTTGGAATCTATATATGATATCATTTTCAGAATACACCCCAATATTCAGTTATTAATAATGCGATTTTCTTTAAATTTTGGTAGTTATTGTATGTTAGAAAAAAAGTATTTGCCATAGTGCTTTTTATTTACCATTGGCTTGCAGTTTTGGGGGGGGAGGGCTGTTAAATGTCTTTTTTTGAGAAAAGGATATTGGGGCTTATCTTAGATGACTTTTTCTATCAGATTTAGAATCAGCATCCCCAAAAACCTCCCAATTCATATCTTCAAAATCTCAAGAGCCGATTTTAGCAGAAAAAAATATTTTTTGAAATAACTTTTTCTAATAGGTTGTTTATTTCTATCTCAGTTATCAATAATGCGATTTCCTTCAAATTCTGGTGATGATTGTATTTTTGAATAATGAAGTATTTGGCATAGTGAACATTTTTATTTACCATTGGCGTGCGGTGTTGGGGAGGGGGGGTAAAAAAACTTTTTTTTGAGAAAATGATGTTAGGGCTTATTTTACATAACTTTTTTCATCAGATTTAGAATCAGCATCCCCAAAAACCCCTTAATTCATATTTTCAAAATCTCAAGAGCCGATGACAGACTTTTTCTAAGGAACATGATATTTACTGACGAGGCAACATTCACGACAAACGGTGTGGTATCTAGTCAAAATGGGGAAGAGACATGATTTTATTTTAATGTTTATTTGCCACGGTTCGGTCCTCAAAAATAACATTTTGTGAAAATAATTTCTCAAATACCAATTTTTTCTCAAAATTTTCAATTTTGAAAGTGCTCGTGATTCAAACCCGATTTGACCTCCACTTGAATAACTTCCCCAGAAACTTATGGTATCCATCAGAAGCGCTTCACTTATTTTTTTGCATGTTCGTCATTGCAAAACTTTTGAATGATGAAAATTGCCGTGAGCAACAGATGATATTGCAATGATTGGAAAATGAGCCAATTGTAGCTCGCAATTTTCATTTCAACATAGAACTAAGGTATCTGTGACGGCACTGTCAGCTGAAACTCCAGTTTTTCTCTATGAAAACGATTGGGTATGAGAAGTGAGAAGAAATATAATTATTTACTGTTCTACGTAATCGACATCATTTCTGTAATTCCATAAACTTGAACTTGGCCATATTAGCTGCCACGTGAAAATTTATACTTTCACACGGATTGGCTGGTCATTGGCGTACGTTATAGAAAGCCCTATTGTCAGTAATATGGTGAATTTGAATATAAACTAATTTCTGGGCACATATTCTGTAACACGTTTAGAATTCAATAATTTTTTTTCTCTGCCATCATGAATATGCATTCAGTCCCTCTAAACAGTATGAGCATTTTATGGTACTGTACCACTTCCCTACCACCATAGTCTAACAAACGCGTAGCTATTGTATTCTTCGAAATGAATGTTTGAAAGGAATAAACGACTACGTGGTGAAGTCGCAATTTGCCACATCACTTGACAGCAGCACATTTACAATTTTTAATTCAATATGTCGGAAATCCATTAAACGCTAATTGAGCGAATGGAAGGGAGACAACTCGAATTGACATAATGAACGGACGAGAAAAGTTGGCGAGACTGATGGAAATGAATGCATGCATCGATTCAATCTGGAGAAATAGATAGTGATGGAAGAGCCACTTCCCTTCGGTGAGATATACGTTAGCTTGATACTCGACTGTTACCTGACGACTTTGACTTTTCGAAAATTACCTTTGGAATTGGGAGATTTATTGCATTCCAATACTCAATTTGAATGGTAACGGTTGGTTGCTTCTATGTTTCTAAGAAGAACCCTGACCCGGAACTGTTATATATATATCTATATATATATATATATATATATATATATATATATATATATATATTTGGATTGTGTGGGTTCTTGAACCATTACGTTTTATATTCTTCTGCGGATTTTCTTGGGGTTTCTGGTTCGTGTGAATAAAAAAAATTCAGTGATTCATAATTGAATTTTTAATGAATTTTTAATACATTTCGTTTCGGGGCTCCAAAACTTCTTCAGTTACATTTGTTTTTCTGAAAAGGGGGTTATGGTTATGGCATGGTGTACATTATATTTTTGTTTACTCTTTCTTACCTAAAACACAAATCATGAACGTTCTTCATGTTGATATGCGATTGCTGCTATTTTTTTGTGGGGTATTTACTTTTTTAAATTTTTTTTTGTGTTTTTTTTTACTTTTTGTGGCCAATTGGGTGGTTATAGTTGATTGAGCACTCATTGCTTCCTCTTTAATTTGACATTATTTGTTCTAGTAGCAAACATGTTGATTTACACTTATTTTCACTTCATATAAATAACTGATGCTTATTGTTCTGTGAACCATATTACTTGGCAGATCGCAGTGCAAAACTAACATTCATAGACAGCTAGATGTCTTCATAAGGTTCATGACAGTTGTCACTTTTGGCTTTTGTGTGTGTTGCCCTCTCTGTTTGTTATTTGAAATTTGATACATGGGGGTGGTTGTCCTTTAGGCTTTTTAAATTTATTAACATATAACACTGTTGTTTTGGATTAACATGTGGAACAAAGGTCAATACGAAGAGATGGTTCTAATTTAAAAAAACTCTGGTAAACGTAATTGTGTTTTGTTTGTGCTGCCATCTGTTGTTGTTTTTTTGTGGTTTTGTTTCGGTGATTGTGGTATATTCAAAATTATGGACGATAATTATTATTTTTGTAGTTATGAATTATGCAACAATTAAGACAACCAAGATAGAAAAATTGATTGACAAACAAGACAGAAATATTGATAGTAAGCATTTTGAATTTAAATGATATTATGGTATGTTTTACTGAGGTTTTTAATGTCAGTTTCATTGTTTAGTGTATTGGGTTCTAGTTTTATGTGTATCATCTCGAAAAATTCTGTTTTTTTGGTGTTTTTTTCAGTTCTAAGTCTAAGTCTAAGCTGTATGGGGTCGGCTTCAGAATAGCCCCATGGTAAATCCTGCCTGTCGTAAGAGGCGACTAAAAGGATAACCGTAGGTGGAAGATGGTCTCATCGCCCGATGAAATACCACCATATCGACTTTGTGTGCTGTGAAATGGATCATTCCATGTTTCAGTGTTCGGTCGATACTTTCCGGTCTCCCTCTCTTTCCTTTTCCCCAATTCCTCCTTTATTTTCAGGTGCATCCTAATAGTGATAATGATGAAGTCTCCTAGAGTAAAACACTCCGGAAGCAAAATACCTCTCCATTCGGATTTCCGGGCGAGAGGTACTCGAGGGGACTCAACATTGAAGATTAATTTTTGCAACATCCGCGGACTCAACAAGAACATCAATGACGTCCACCATCACCTACAGACGAAAAAACCGGATATTCTGGCTCTAACAGAAACACAAGTAAACTCGTCCACCAACAAGGTCCATATGCTTTGTCCTGGTTACGAACTCCATTCTCGATTCAGGTTCAAAGGTGGAGTCTGCCTTTACGCTAAGGCTAACCTTTCATGCCAGCGTGAAGAGAGTTTGGAACCGAAGACTTTGATGTGATGTGGTTCAAGCTATCTGATACCAAACTGACTGAGTTTCTCTGCTGCCTTTACCTATCACCTAATGAACCTTCATATAACGACCTCTTTGAGTTTTCATCACTCAAACTAGACTACATTCAGGAGAACCATCCAACAGCTGAAACCATAATCATGGGAGACTTTAATGTACATAACGCTGCCTGGCTCAAATTCTCTAACAAAACATGATGCGGGTCGTCAAGCCGAGGCCTTCGCCATCACTCATGGTCTAGAACAACTGGTCGAGCTACCAACCCGCATCCCTGATGTCAACAACCAGTCTGCCAATACACTAGATCTTTTCCTCACCACCAATCCTGACCCGAATGGAATAGAAGTTTGTGCCCCACTTGAAAAATCTGATCACACCCTCATCTCCACAACATGCTCTTTCCATTTACCATCGAGCTGCACAATACCACCCCGTCTCATGTGGCATTACAATTCGGCCGACTGGGAAGGTCTTCGTATGTTTTTCTCAGCGTTTCCATGGAAGAGAGTTTGTTCCTCTTCAGTAGATCCAACACGATGTGCTGAGACAATTTCTGAAATCATCATGTTGGGGATGCAAACTTACATACCGAATACCGAATACCGAAAGAAGAACATCATCCGATAAGACCTGGTTTAACAGAAACTGCTCTAGAGCTGTGGCTTCCAAACAGGCAGCATACCATCGATGGCTAAAAAATCCGGGCCCTGAGACCAGAGCAGCATATGTCGAGGCTAGAGGCATATGCAGAGAGACAATAGAATGCTCAAAAGATGCCCACAATGCCAAAATAAGATCAAAACTTACTGAATGTCCTAACGGATCCCGTTCATTTTGGTCTTTTGCCAAAGCTGTGGGAAGAAACTTCACTTCCAGCTCATTTCCTCCTCTAACCAAAAAAGATGGAACACTAGCAACGACTGCCCAGGAAAAAGCCAATATCTTTGCGCACCTATTTGCTGAAAATTCCACTCTGGGTCCATCGGGAAAACAACCCCCGAACATTACACCTATTGACAGTCACATGCCCGAGATCACCTTTCGCCAACGTACTATCAGAAAGATTTTGCTGGGTCTCAACACCAACAAAGCCTGTGGATCTGACGGAATCCCGCCGATTGTTCTCAAGAAATGTGCCCCCAAACTAACACCTGTTCTCTGCAAGTTGTTACAATTTGGGGGTATTTCCGTCCAATTGGAAAATTGCAAGAGTACAGCCAGTCCCTAAAAAAGGCAAAAAGGCCCTACCTAGCAACTACAGACCTATCGCACTGCTATCTATTATTTCGAAGGTCATGGAAAAAGCCATCAACATCGAGCTCATGAAATATCTGGAAGACTCAGTAATTGTCAACGATAGGCAATATGGTGTCCGCCATCAGAGATCAACTGGTGACCTGCTCGCTTACGTCTCACATATATGGCAGCTATCTATTGAAAAGTATGGAGAAACTTTAGCTGTGGCATTAGATATCTCCAAGGCGTTCGATCGAGTTTGGCACCAGGGACTCCTCGCCAAGCTTCCGTCTTATGGCTTGCCCCCTCAGCTGTGTTCTCTGCTTGCTAGTTTTCTCTCAAACAGGTCTCTCCACATAGTGGTCGATGGAGTTTCATCTGACACTCTACTCATAAATGCTGGTGTTCCGCAAGGATCTATTCTCGCACTAACATTATTTCTACTTCACATCAACGACCTGTTGAAAGCAACTTCATGTCCAGTACACAGCTTTGCCGATGATAGTACCCTCCATACCGCTTTCTCTTCCAGGGCCCCTATATCAGCCCGTGAAACCAGAAATGGACGAGGAAGAAATGTTAATAATATAAATATGGACAATTCTCGAGTGGGGAACTGATTACTTGGTAGAATTCAATGCAAACAAAACACAAGCATGTCTTTCCTCTAGAAAAGTCGATCTCACTGTGCCTAACATAACTTTGTCGGGAGTAACCATACCACTGAAGTCATCCATATCGATGCTTGGTATCACTATCAGCAATAACCTTTCCTGGGAAAATCACGTGAGGTCCATTGCCAAAAGTGCATCCCAAAGACTTGGTTTTTTGTTTCGTGCCAAGAGCTATTTCACCTCCACCCAGCTGCTTATGATCTATAAGGCACAGATCCGACCTGTCCTGGAATACTGTTTCCATATTTGGAGCGCGAAACCTAAACATATCCTGAGGCAATTGGATTCTGTCCAAAAATCGGCAATTCGTCTCTCCGGTGATGCCTCGCTTACAAACACGCTCACTTGTCTGGAACACCGTAGAAAAGTTGGCGATTTGTCTCTATTTTATAGATATTTTCATGGGCGATGCTCTTCTGAAATATCAACAATTGTTCCTGCTTTGGCAGTCTCTTCGAGACTAACCCGTCGAGTTCACTCATCACACCCCTTCGTGCACTTGGAGACCTCAGAACATCACTTTCCAAAGACTCGTTCATCCAACGAACAGCGAGGCTTTGGAACTCATTGCCTAGGGAGGTGTTCCCCGAGGCATACAACCTCCAGAAATTTAAGAAGAACACCAACTCCTACCTTCTTTCCCTTGGTTCCCACGATGTTCTCTGAACATTACAGGATATCTTTTTTCGTGGGAACCAGAACATAAGAAAAAAAAAAAAGTTGCTAGTATTTTTATATCATTGTGTAACGAACCTAGGCCGGACCTGTCGCCTCACGTGTTGCCATCGACAGCGATGAGATCATCCCCGGAGATATTCGAGAACCATCCAGTGCGCTCTTCCGCGGAAAACAACGGTCAATATTGGAAACAATTGGAACATGCCGTCGCCAACCGTCCGAATTCGAAACATCGAGAATGCTGTATCGGAGATAAATAGGCAAACCTCAAGTGGAGTAAGACAATCTGAACGAGCCCATACGATCGAGCTATACAGTGAAGTAGTAATATAAATTAAGTTGTAAATTAAGTGTGAAATAAATTAGTAGAACCAAGCTAAGCTTTATTTACGTTACAATTGGTGTCGGAAGTGAGATTTGAAAATAAACAAGGATCGTGGTGGATAGTCAGAAAAATAAATTGATAGACAGTGTCGGTTTTCGCGAAGTGGACAATTGTGCGTGGGAATATAAACTATACACTGTTCGCGTGAACAGAAAATAGACAGTGGCCCGGTTTTCACTGAGTGGACAATTGTGCGTGGAATATAAACTGATACCCCTGTTCGCGTGAAACAGAAAATAGACAGTGGCCCGGTTTTCGCGAAGTGGAAATTGTGCGTGGGAATATAACCGATACACTTTCGCGTGAAACAGACAATAGACTGGTGGCCCGTGGAAACAATTCGCGAAGTGAATTTTAACAAACTGATAAACTTTTCGTGTAAAACAGACTGATACCTCGTCAAAGACAAAATGTGTTCAAGAAAAGGCGCCTTCTTGGATTTGAAGGTGGCGGAATTGAAACAGGAATTGGAAAGGGAACTGGAAACAACAGGTAAAAGCAAGTACTCCAGGAAAGACTTGCAGAAGGACTTATACAAGAAGGTGAGGACCCCTGAAAAATTTTTATTCGAAGTTCCCCGGGGGTGATTTAAGTTTGGTAATGAATAAACTCGAAGAAACTACTAATTCCGTGAAAGAAGAACTGCAACAAAATTCTAGAAATCTGAAGAGAAGCTTCAAGAAAATTCTAGAAATCTGGAAGAGAAGGAAGAAAATTCTAGAAATCTGGAAGAAAGCTTCAAGAAAATTCTTTAAATCTGGAAGAGAAGCTTCAGAAATCTAAGAGAAGCTTCAAGAAAATTCAAGAAGCCCGGAAGAAAATTCTAGAAATCTGAAGAGAAGCTTCTAGAAAATTCAAGAAGCCTGGAAGAGAAGTTCCAAAACACAGAAGGCCTAAAAAGAATTGTGTGGTGTGGCTAATTTCTAGAAGAAAGAATGGGAACCGTTGAGACAGAGATAGATAAAATTAGGAGCAAATGAACACGGAGGTAGATAAAATCAAAGATGGGGTCGAGGCAGAAATGGACAAAATGAAGGAAACGATCAGTAAGCTGGAAAACGAATTAATAGTGCGCCCTCCACAGAGTGGTTAATGAAAATGCAATGTTGGACTTGAGTTTGAACGGATGTTCAAGAGGGAATAAAAAGATGTCAAGGTCATTTCAGAAATAGGGAAGCTTTCCATGAACCGCCCTTGACGGAAAACTCCATGGGAAAACCGCCGGCAGTTTGAAGCAGCGGCCAAACAAACGGATGGAATGCAGGGGGAAAAAGCTGTAGCACTGACACTTGCATTACGTGGAAAGGACAAATTCTCAAACTCCACCGCCCAAGAACAGGAGGACATGATCAGCTGATTAAACATCTAGAATTACGAAAGGCCCGCCCATTTAAACGATCCATCCCAGCTGAAAATGCTGCCAAAAAAACGGGCGAATCCACAAAATTCGAAACGACATTGCAGCGGTTGTCTCGGCATATCCAGCCCACCCAGAAAATGTAATGGAGCGGAAGGTTCAAGCATTCCTGGATGGACTCCGGACCAAGAAACCAGACAAGGTTAATGCCCGTCAACCATCTCGTAGACGCACTGGCACGCGCTTTGGAATTCGAGGCAGCGAAAACCAAAAAGCAGAGTAAAGTCCGAAGATTGAGGAAGACTCACGGAGCCTGTAATTTGGAAGCGCAAGGAAAGTGATTGGAATTGTTCCCCGAGAAAGCAATAAGATGCTGGAATTGTTGGGAAAATTGGAATGTGCGTAGCAAATGTCCAACATTCAAAACACGACCCGATGGGAGAACAAAGAAGGTCGACGAAAGGGGCAATCGTCGGCCTGTGTCCAGCAAGCCCTGGTTAACAACGCATATGTCGCTATCCTGCAACGACAGAACAGAGGTGTTTTCGTGCGCCATCAATAACGAGCCGCCATGCTGCTAGATACAGGTGCATAGGAAACCATTCCTTCCAGAACACCGGAACGAATTGAACCGACAACTTGGAAGTACCACAGCAACAGGGGCCAGCTACTGTATATGGCGAGCCACCGATTGAAATAATTTTGGGCAGCACTAAAGGAAACATAGGCACTTGAGCGGACATCGAAGCAGAATCATCGGAATGGACATCATGAACCAGAGGGTTTGAATTGGATTTCAAAAGACGGCGTCCACTGTCAACGGAGAAACTTACTTCGGGAGAAGTGAAGGTTGATCCGGTGCTGTTGGCAAGATATAAGGTACCTAGAGGGCTGAAACCATCCTGAGGTCGCCTGGACGGGAGTGCGAGCAGGGGGAGAGTGGATGATGCGAGCCCAAACTTCATGAGAAAATTGGACGAGGGTTGCCCTAGGAAAACCCTGCGTGCTGAAAAATTTGTACCGGTAAGGGTCATGAATGTCAATTACTTTCCAGTGACCTTAAAAAAGGAACAATTTAGGGCACTGCTCGTCAGCATCTGTGATCCGGGCGTACGAGGTAGTTAGCCACCCAACAACTTGCCCAAGAACTAGAAAAATTAGTTGCCATCTCTTCCAAAGACAAAACCAGCCCAAAGCCCAAACTAAAATTTAGTCAAAAAGTACCAAGACATCTTCGATACCGGACAAGGAAAAGGGGGGTCGAACTAAGTGGTCCAGCACAGGATTGATACTGGGGTGCCCGACCGATCCGGCAATCAGCAAAGACTTCCTCTTGCCAAGAAGGAAGAGGCGACAAAATAGTGGTATGGGAAAAGAAGGGTTATGACCATCGACAGTCCCTGGTCCTTCCAGTCGATGGTGAAGAAAAAGGATGGATCGACACGCTTTGTGTAGACTTCGCCAACAATAATGTCACGAAGAAGGACAGTTACCCTCTCCCGGAATAGTGCACCCTGCACGTTGGCTGGTTCCACGATTTTCACCCGATCTGAAGAGTGGATACTGGCAAGAGAACTCCTGGAAGATCGAGAAAAGCCTTTACCATCGGCTCAGGATTGTGGCAGTTCACCGATGCCATTCGGGCTCTGTAATGCTCCCGCCACATTCGAAAGATTGATGGAACGGCGGGATCTCATGGAACACGTGTCTATGTATCTCGACACATAATTGTGGTCGGAGATCGTTTGAGGACCACGTAAAAAACGGAGGAAGTATTCCTGCGACTGAGGAACCCCGATTGAAGCTGACCCCCAAGAAATGCCATCTGTTCCAAAAAAGTACGATACCTCGGCCACGTTGTCTCTGGAAAGGGTAGCAGGGATGACCAGAAGATCAAAGCTGTTAAGGATTGGCCCATCCCAAAAGACATTCACCAACTTCGAAGTTTCCTTGGATGCACATACTATCGCCGATATGTCGTTCCCCATCGCAAACCACTGACCAGGCTCACGGAAGGCCAAACAAATTCCAGTGGTCCAAGAAGTCAAGATTCATTCAGGAAGTGAAAGGAGCTTTGATCAACCCTATACTGAGCTATCCCCTACCCAAAAAATTTTTTGATACGGACGCCAGCAACTGGCTTGGAGCGTCCATCTCAGATCCAGGAGGACAGGAGAAGGTCATTGGTTATTTCAGCAAGACGCTTAGCAAACCGACGCAAATTGTCACCAGGCGAACTGTTAGCTGTTTAAAAGGGCACTTCTACAAGTACGTGATGGAAGAAGATTCCTGTTGAGAACTGACCATGCAGCCTCAAATGGCTCTTACAGTTCAAAAATCCTGAGGGTCAAGAGCACGTTGATCGAAATGAACGATTTCAGATGAACATCGAGCCGGAACAGCCAAAGAAGAGATGCCTTGTCCAAGACCATGTCCAGATGATTGCTCACCTTGCCGACGAGCAGAAAGAAAGAAGCAACACTTTGTGAACGGCGGCAATGGATGACAACTGAAACAAAGAAGATCCAGAAAGACCAAAGAGAGACCCCGCCTTGGCAGCGTCAAAGAAAGGGCAACAAGACCATCAGGCAGGAAGTCGCAGGTTACCGCCGGTGTTAAGTCCTTTGGGCACATTGAACTCTCTTATTCTGGACAATGGGATCCGAAACGGGTTGAGGCCGAATTGGTGGGGAAGACAGACCCAAATAATTTTCCCAGGAACAGAAGGAGGAAGTGCTGCGGAAATCCATGATGGTCGTGGAGGACATCTGGGAGTGACGAAGACCCCAGAAAGTGAGGCCGGTTTTACTGGGCCAATTGTCGTTGACGTCCAGGACTGGTGCAGAAAGTGCGCTGTATGCGCTGCGCAATGGACCTCGAATACACCCAAGGCCCCGATGCGTCAGTACAACGTGGCAGCCCGTTCGAGAGAATCGCCATTGACATCGCCGGCCCGTTTCCCGATCCGCCAGGAATAAATACATCCTTGTGGCAAGGACACCAGTAAGTGGGCGGGAAGCCTACCCTGCCCAACCAGGAAGCCATCACCGTCGCCGACGTCTTGGTGGAAAGAGTGGATATTCGATTCGGTATTCCAAGGAGCTGCACTCGGATCAAGGCAGAAATTTCGAATCCAACCTTTTCCAAGAAAATGTCTACGCTGAACATCCGCAAGAAAGAACCACGGCCCTACATCCGCGTCCGATGGAATGGTGGAACGGATGAACAGGACGATCAACCCCACTTGTCCAAGGTTTTTGACCATCAAAAGACGACCAGTATCTTCATTTGTTCCTGATGGCCATCGATCCGCAGTACACGAGTCAACCGGTAAACCCGCGTATTTAATGGGCCGAGAACTGCGACCGCCTTGTGACCTGAAGGGGATACCGCCAGGACAAGACACTGCGGGAAGGACTACGTCAGCAAACTTCGGCAGAGAAACGAATCCACGAACGAGTCCGGTTGAACATCCAGAGTGCCAGCGATAAAATGAAAAGACCATGACTCAAGGCCGACGCCGGAGGATTTAAGGTCGATGATCTGGTTTGGCTGCAACCCCCAAACGTCGTCGTGGACTTCACCAAAGTTGCGGAACCGGGGAAGGCCCGTATAAAATCGTGAAAAGGATCGACCGTGTACCGAATCCATAAGCCACCCCGAGGGAAACCAAGGGTCGTCCATTTCAACAGGTTGGCCCCTTTTCGCTGGAAACCATGACCGCGCACCCTCGCCACCGGAGGATGATATGACGTTCGAAAGGGGTCCTTGTATTCAAAAACGGGCAGAAAGTTCTACATGGGGTTACTAGAGAGGAGTCACGAGACCTTTCGGGTGCCTGCTGCTACGCACTAGCGCACTGTGTAGAAGATCTTCAAATGTCCAGGGGCACGCCGTAGTGTTCTCCAAGAAATTTGGTCAATCCAAACACGGGGAGCAGAACCAGAAGTTGGTGGGGTGCTACAGGAAGGGAGAGAAACATCTACCAGTTACCAAGAGGCATTCCCAAGATAAAGCCTATGAAGATGTCTGGAAGGTCCACCAAACTAAGAATACTATGGTGGACCAGAATCCGGTGGATCTAGCAATTCCAAAATTGTCCTTGGTATTGATGGGTTGGACTGGAGAGCTTATGCTGGAGGCGATTTCAGATCCAGCGGCGTCAAGATTTTGGTTTGCTGAAACCCCTCTTCCACGACCGATCATGAAGACCGTGGAGGTTACTTCCATCGAACTTCACGGTAGTTTGGGGGAGTCATGCAGATATCGTCAACCGGATGAAATTTCGGGACGAAATGTCTTTAAGAAGGGGGCAATGTAACGAACCAGGCCGGACCTGTCGCCTCACGGGCCACCGACAGCGAGAGATCATCCCCGAGATATTCGAGAACCATCCGGCGCTCTTCCGCGGAAAACAACGGTCAATATTGGAAACAATTGGAACAGCCGTCCCAACCGTCCGAATTCGAAACATCGAGAATGCTGTATCGGAGATAAATGGCAAACCTCGGGATAAACAATCGAACGAGCCCATACGACGAGCCATACAGTAAGAGTAATATAAATTGTTGTAAATTAAGTGTGAAATAAATTATAGAACCAAGGTTTATTTACGTTACATTGGGAATTATGATTGGTTGTTCTTTTTTTTCAACGCCGTTCCGATTTTTGGATTTGGTTCCTTATTCTGGATTTAGATAAGTTTGTCCAATATAACCTTTTTTTTCGTTGACGGAATTTTAAACACATGTGTTTTTTTTTTTTGATTTCTTTTTTGAAATTTGTTTTGTTAAGTTTATTCTTGGTTCAACTTTGATTGGTTTAATATTTGATATTTTTTCTGACCTTTTTGAAGGGGTTAATTTTAAGACGATTTTGGGGGTTTTTTGGCCCCGAAGGTCGTTTTTGAAAATATTATTTATCTGTTTGTTGGGGTTTTTAATCGTTTTTTGTTTTATTGCATCGTGTCGAAATTTCTTCGGATAAGGAAATCAATTTTCTAGACTTAACTTTTACCCGATCGAACAATACAATAGAAACAATTTATACAAAAACACGTGGTCTGGTAGATATCTTAACTACAAATCAAACCATCCGTTATCAAAAAAAAATCTGTCTAATTCCTAGGACCAGAATTTCCTCATCCGACCCCAAATTTCACACGATGCAATAGAAAAAGCAAAAAAGCTTTAATTAACAAAACATCCAACAAACATGATAAATAATATTTTAAAAACAGGATACATAAATTTTATAACCAGGGGAAAAAACCCAAAACACCGTCAAAAATTTATAGGACTAATTCGAAAAAGATTGTCAGAAAAAATATCAAATATTATAAACCTACATTACAAGTTGGTAAAGGATATAAACACTTAACAAAACAACATTTTCCAAATTAAAACAGAAATCCAAAAAACAAAAACATGTGATTTATGAAATTCCGTTCAACGAAGGAAATTGTAACCAAGTATATATTGGACAAACTTCCCAATATCTAGAATCCAGAATGAATGGACACAAATACACAGAAAATGCGGGCGTTGAATAAACATAAAAGAACAACCAATCATAATTCAACTAAAGGTACAAAAAAAAATGAACGAAAATACACCAAAAAGAATTTTCGAGATATACAATAAAACTAGAAAACCAAATTACTAAACGATAAAAAAGACATTAAAAACCCAGTAAAACATCCATAATATCATTTTTTAAAGCTTACTATCAATATTTCTGTCTTTTTGTCAATCAATATTTCAATCTTGGTTGTTTTTTAAATTTTGCATAATTATAACTACAAAAAAAAAATTATCGTTCATAATTTCAAATATAAAATCACCGAAACAAAATCACAAAAAAAAACAACAGATGGCAGCACAAACAAAACACAATTAGTTTACCAGAGTTTTTAAAAAAATTGAACCATCTCTTCGTATTGACCTTTTTTCCCCAGTTAACCCAAAAAACAGTGTTATATGTTAATAAATTCAAAAACCAAAAACAACCACCCCATGTATCAAATTTCAAATAAAAAAGAGAGGGGGCACACACAAAAAAACCAAAAAAGACAACTGTCATAAACCTTTTTAAGACATCTAGCTGTCTATGAATGTTATTTTGCGCTGGTCTGCCAAGTAATATGGTTTACAGAAAAAAGACATTTATTTATATACGGAAAAAAATGTAAATCAAATGTTTGCTACTGAAAAAATGCAAATTAAAGAGGGCAATGGTCCAATCAACTATAACCGCCCAATTGGC
>JAFIRS010008370.1:0-17669 GCA_018342105.1 Gonioctena quinquepunctata
TTTTCAAAACCTTTTAATGGCTCAATTTCAACATGTATGATTTTGTCAATATGTTTTATCTTTATTTTTGATTCAGAGTCCTGAAGATAAAGCAATAAAGGCTTCGAAACGTCAACTATGTTAAATCTTTGGTTTTCTTCAAAACACTGACCGTACTCCTGCCAATTTCAACAGCTCAAATCAATTCAACGCTCGCCATCCCATTCTAATAATTTATTTCTATAGTTTCATATGGTGTAGAAATGTTTTCTCTTTTTTCATTCTAAATATTTTTTAGTGTCAATATTAAATTATTTATTACCACGAATAGTTTTATGGTACTTTATTAGCAGCCTTTCTCGTGGTCATGTCAAAATATTATAAATAAAATTACCAATAAAAAACCTTTTTATGGACAAGCTTTCATTTAAGCCGTGTACTAAAACGTATGAATTGAGTTTAAGTCATCGTTGCCAATGATTTCATTATTTTTTGTTAAATTATTTGGTTTCAAAAACCTTGTTGCGCGAAGTGTTCATAAAAGTAAGTACCAATTGATTCCATTGGACCATGATTGGTTGGTGAGTAAGAACTTGTCGAAGTATGTATTATTTTTATTACAATTCGCGCGACAAGGTTTTTGAAACCAAATAATTCAACAAAAAATAATTGAATCACTGTCAGCGATGACTTAAACTTATTTTATACGTTTCATTACACGGCTCAAATAGAAGCTTGTCTTCAAAAAGGTTTTTCAATAGTTATTTTATTTTTTGCTTTTCAGTTAGTTGGCCTTGATCTAATAGAGCATTGTTATTACAAGGTCTCCTGTAAGTTTTGATCTGAAAGAAATCATGATCTCTGATCCCAAAAACTCCCACATACCAATTTTGGATAGAATCTGGCCATAATCACAAAACTCGTCCAACATCCTGAAGTCGCCATCTTGAATTCATCGATTTTGACAAAAAAAAACATAATCTCCAAACCTGAAAACCTCCACATACCAATTTTGAATGAAATAGACCATAATCAAAAACTCGCCTCATCTTGCCGCCATCTTGATTATAATTTTGTATAAATTTTTGACAAATCTACGACCGCGGAAACCGCCACATACAAATTTCGAATTGAATCGGACCATAATCACAAAACTCGACCTACATCTTGTACCGCCATCTTGAATTCATGAATTTCGACAGAAAATGTATAATCTTTGACCCCGAAAACCCCCGCATACCAATTTTGAATCGAATTGGACCATAATCATAAAACTCGTCCTCCATCTTGGGGACGCCATCTTGAATTTATGAATTTTGACAAAAATTCGTGATCTCCGACCACAAGAACTTCGACATACCAATTTTGAATAAAATCGGACCATAATTACTAAATCTCGTTCGCTATCTTAAAGCCGCTATTTTGTTTATTTCTCTAACACAAATCGCATAATGTATTGTCCCCAGAATTATGGACTCCTGCCAAATTTCAGATCAATCGGAAGACTATAAGTCGGTCAAAATTCTCTTGCAAGTGAAACTGAATAAAAACTTGTAAAAAAAGTTTATTTAAAAAATCAAAAACTTGACTGCGTGAAAGATGTACTTGAAAAAGGATGGATAGAGATGATATTGTCAGAAAATTATGTTTTAAGAGGGTAACTATTAAATTTAATACTGTAAACAATATCACGCAGTCGGATACATCTTCTTTAATTTAACACTGAAGATACATTATTGCCTCCGACTTCGTAATATTGTTTACAGTATCAAGTTTCATAGTTGACCTCTCAAAACACAAATTTTCTGACAATATTTTATTTTCATCTTGTTTCCATCTTTTCTAAAGTACACTTTTTACGCAGTCGGGTGTTTTGATTTCTTAAATTACATTTTTTTATTTTAAACCTTTTGGTTGGGATTTCAAGACGGTATTAATCTGAAGTCATTATCAAAATTAACTTCTTTTATTTTACACTTTTTAGTTATGATTATAAGAAGTACATTTTTGGTGGGTGATTGGCTATTATAACTAAAACGAATTTGATTTCTAACGTGTTGCAATCGTTTCTGTCGCGATGTCAGAGACTGAGTTTCGCGACGTTCATTTTCTGGTCGGGCTCTTTTGGTTCTACGAGAAAAATTTGCACACGACCGACAAGGTTTTCGAACTCGTAACATTGTTAGTTATATAATAATCAGGTATACAATAAATAGATACAAACTCTCACCAAGTGTACTGAATCATACACTAGCAAAGTGCATAAACGATTTCGCTAATAACAAATGAATATACTACAACACCAAAGTAGAATGATAATTCCAGTCACTAACAAGATACAGTCAAACTCGGTTATAACGAACTATCGAGGAAATATTGTTCAATCAAATGCCGATAATTTGCGAAATTTCCAATCCCATCGCAGTCGACCGGTGGGATTTCCCTATTTCTCTGTTAGGGATTTGTAAGATACATGGCGAAGTCTTAATACATGTACAACTGCATTGTAACAATATCCCTCCTACGGAAGCATGCAGGAAGGCTATTGCATTGTCGGTAAAGCTGGAAATAATTGAAAAATTTGACAGTGAGTGCGCAAATGCACAAGTTTGTCGGGATTATGGTCTCAAAAACTTAACCGTGTCGCCAATTTGCGCGAAAACAAAAATCTACCAGGATGCATGTACTGCATATTTTCTTCATAGCGAACACCCTTTATAACAAATCTTTTGTAGTCATCAAGACGTTCGTTATAGCCGAGTTCGACTGTACTTAATTAAGTTTCTATTAAAATATTCAAGTGATAGTGTATTAAAAATGTAACGAAAACGAAATAGTAACTGAAACCGAAAAAACAACAACTAACGAGCAAATGAACCAATTATTGATGTACCAAGCTATACGCTGTTATAACTTTTTCACAATATGGCGTCTGGTTGTCGCCATATTGAATTTTGATTATTACTGTCATGTTTTTATTCACAATAGGGCTCTGGTTGTCGCCATATTGAATTTTGTCACAATATGGCGTCTGGTTTATTGAGTTTCGATTATTACTGTCATGTCTTTATTCACAATATGGCATCTGGTTGTCACCATATTGAATTTTTATTATTACTGTCATGTCTTTATTATTCACAATATGGTGTCAGGTTGTCGCCATATTCAATTTTGATTACTGTCATGTCTTCATTCACAATATGGCATCTGGTTGTCGCCATTATGTGACATTGAGTGACACTCGCAAGATAAAGACAATTTGATTGACGTTAAAATCATCAAAATAGGCCCACGCTATACAAAAAAGTACATACGTAGGGAAATAGCGAAAAAACAGGAGTTTGTGGCAATCTGGAGTCTTCATTGCTCGTCATCGAAAATCATTCATGATAATGACAATGGGACCTTGCACGAGTGACAGTCCTATTTCTGGAGCGACGTGCTAGGAAAGTAGATCGTTAATTCTTTGCAATTTTGTTGAGTGTTAAAGGCGGTTGCCAGTATTTTTCCCCTTCATATATCGCCATATTTTAGTATTATAGGTCATAGGTATAGTTTTATTATGGCGGTCATTGGGATAAAATTTTCAGTGAGGAATGTATCTGTGGGCTTGGATAAAGGTTATTTCATTGTGTAGTAACTTTATCCTTGAACGGTACTCTCGAGAGTTTTTTCTAATATATTTAGTTATCATGCCTACCATTTTCATAGTAGTATTGTACTTGATATTTCTGAAAAGTATTATATGGAGATATTTCAGTTTTTTCCTGTTTTTTTTTATTCCACTACTCTAGGTGGTCAAGTAAGCCTCTTGAATTTAGTGATTTTATGTCTTGCGAGGGTGTATGTGCTGATAAATCACTTGGCGCCCCTTCTATAGTTTTGGTATCAGTTATAAAAATAATACACACCCGACTCCACTGAGAAGTTAGACGGTGCCTACCCTTAAACTGTTTAACCGTTTGCTTGTAAAGCTAAATTGAATAATAATAATCATGATATTTATTGAATCCTTCACTATCATGAAAATGATACAGTAAACGTCAGACAAAACTTAATTCACAGACAGTCAACATCAATAGATACAAAATTTCCAAGTTAGATGGAGATACATGTTATTGATCAAAATACTCATGATGATGAAATGATTTTCCACTTGTACGACAGACAATTTTCATACAGACGAGTTGAATGTTCCTGAAATCTTATTAATTCGCCTTTACTGATAGGATATGCATGGAAATCACTGTTCCGATTGTAATTAATAACACCGGCACACAAAAAAAAAAGTTGTCTTTGCACCGGGCGCCACCTATCTACGGGCATGTTTTTCGACCCGCTGAACACGAATTTAAAGTCAGTTTAGGCCGTCCGGGCTTCAATTTCGAGTAAATTGCAAAAAACCCCAAAAAAAATCGAAAATTCGATGTTTTGGCAAGAAAAAAATTTTTGAGATCTAATGCAAGCATAATTTTCATGTATTTTGATCTGTTAAATACTAATTTCGATCGTACTTCAATCATAAACCGTTTTAAATCTAAAAAAATTGTAAAAAATCATCAAAAATTACAAAAATCGAAGAAAATTGGGATTTTGTTTTAATCTATCTGAAAACGTTTTGCGGTTTTTTACCGGCTGAAACTCCCCACAAACGTAACAAAATTGATCAGGACTCTTATTGCATAGATGGAAATTGCTTCTTGTAATAGTATACTCTCCAGTAGCCAAGTTTTCCACTACTGAAGAGCTGCAGTCGCTGGATGACGACGCCTGCGGGCCTGCTTTCTCACCCTGACCAGACGCCGATACTGGGTTTCCGAATCCCTGCATCGTAAAGTACTCATCACTTTTACCTGCCATGACGGCACACACGCCGTTAACCCAGGGACTCTGCCAGATGGTTCTGTTGCCCACCGTCACCCCGAGGAGGTGCCCTGGTTGCAAGTACAAGCGATCATGCAATGAAATGAAGTCTGCACTTCGAAGAAGTTGAAATTCCAACACGATGACAAATTTTTACTAAATAAAGGAAAAGGTGGAAAAAGAGGTATCCACATCGTAGATCATTTGAGAATGAAACAGTACAATACCCTCGAAAAACCGTTAAAAATTCAATTTGTGTACATTCTTGGATCTTAATCTTGTATTTTAGAAATAAAAAATACAAGAAATTTATTTAATTGTTTAAAAAAAAAAAAAACATTTTTTCAGCAGCAATTTTCTGCTATTTTATCGGTTTTTTGCAGTTTTATGAATGTTTGAGAAGACTATGGGCCAAGCTTATTGCAGAATCAGAATTTTTTATCTTGTCAAAATATCGAATTTTCGCTATTTTTGGTTTTTTTTGCAATTTACTCGAAATTGAAGCCCGGACGGCCTAAACTGACTTGAAATTCGTGTTCAGCGGGTCGAAAAACATGCCCGTAGATAGGTGGCGCCCGGTGCACAGACAACTTTTTTTTTTGTGTGCCGGTGTAATAAACGTCTTTATCATTTTCAATAAAAGCACAAAAACAAATAATTTACCTTAAACTCAAATACATTTGAAAATAAAAGACGGGGTTTATTTTCAGTTGTACATTACTGCACAACAAAAAATATTCTTCCACTCAACCCAAACAAATCTTGTGTAATTCATAGTTAGTAGCTACTAAAACATAGAATTGAATACATTGATCACTATTTGCAGAACAAGATAATAAAAAAAATAAAAAGAAAAATTCAAGGAAAATATGAGTGAATCGTAATAGATACAATAATAGATACAAATTAGATATAAATAAGCATTAAACAATTTATAATTGATGACATAAGAGAAGATCCACGAGGCGAAACAATTTATAATAGATGATATACAAAACGAGAAACAAACTTACGCATTTACTTTTTTAAGTGAAAAATCTGTATCTGTTTTTGAAATACCATACGTAAATATAAATGAACGGTACCAAATAACTTTATTCTCAATAAAGCGGAGTCTACAAGATTATCTGCAATCTATTCTGTATATTGGTCGCATAACCCTCTTCTGGGAGACAAATATATTAATTAGTTTGGTGGTACAACCCCAAACAGCAATATTGTAGGAAATATGGGAATATACAAGAGCAAAGTAAACATTAAAAAAATGAGCTCTATTGAAATTGGAACTTAATTGTCCAATTTTCTGTTAACTTTCTTACTGACATGATTTATACCCGATTCCTAGGTCATGTTACCATCGATATATGTGATGATTCTATTATTTGATCACCCACTCCAACATTAAAGTTATAAAAATTTTCATTTGTCCTGGAATAAAATTGCATCAAGACAGTTTTCTTCGCATTTATATAATATTGTCTATAGCCGTTGCCGATGTTGAAGTAATTCTTGTTGGGGAGTTTATAAGTGGGGATAAACTAGATTTCAGTAAGGATTTCGGCAAGGTGCCGAAACAGCGACTAATTGCCAAAACTGAGCATGTTGGGATTCGAGAAAATCTGCTGCACTGGAATGCCTCCTCTTTAGAGAATCTAGAATATTTTGTGAAAATCGACTTATCAAGATGTGTGATCTTAGCGGAGTAACACAGGACTCTGTCCTCAGACCTGTATTATTCAACATATTCACATCAGACCATCAATACGTAATCACATCAAAGTTTGCTGTTTATGCCGACTACACCAGGAACTCCAATGCGAGATTGAAAATATCCACCAATGCCGTTCAGACTGGCAGTTAGCCCCGAAAATTAATAAATGTGTAGTGTTTCCTATTGGTAAAAGCAACCCAAAGTTAAATTACATGATGAACAGCATCATAACCACGGACTCTTAGTCTTAGTCTTAGTCTGACCTCGGAGTTATCGTGGACAGAGCAAACTGTACAACAAGGGATGAAAGCCAATCGTACCGTTTATCTCATAAACAAAGTGTTTAGTTCCCCAGATATCCGAACTTTCACCTAATTTCATGAGACTTATGTGCGCCCAATTCTAATATTTGCTAACCCTGCTTGGTGTCCAATCTACCAACGCGATATCAATCTCCTGGAAAGCGTTCAGCGTCGTTTCACACGAATTCCATTTGGTAGACAACGCCCTCCATACGCGGAGAGACTTCGATTGATGTGCCTACCCTCGCTCTCTGCTAAGCAAGAAAGAGGGAACCTTATCATGACCTACAATGCACTATACAATATCTCATCGCCTATTCGCCATCTATTCACAATGAATGAGAGCTAAAAAGTACGTGGGCATCCTCTTGAACTATACAGAGAACTTTGTAGAACGAGTCCGAGAATGAACTCCTTCCCATACAGAGCGTTCCACCAATGGAACGCACTCCCCAGAGAAATTGTCATGGCACCATCAACGAGTCATTTCAAAAACCTTCTTGACTCTTCGAATAACTGACAGTTCTTATTTCAGTGTTTTTCAATATGTGCTGTACTTTGGAATTGTTCACCTTTTACGTATTTTTAGGTATATATCAGGTTTGTTTCTGCTCTAAGAGTATAATAGGAGTAATCCTCTACTCTCAACCGTATGTAATAGTTATATTGGAGCCACCATTTAGAATTCATGATCTGTTTCCAAAAATCCCCACATACCAATTTTGAATAGAATCGAACCATAATCACAAAACTAGTCATTTTATTTTTTCTCTAGCGAAAATTTTATAAGGCATTGTCACCAGAATTATTTTACGTTAGTCAGACAACTAGAAGTGGGTCAAATTGAACTTGTAAGATTTGATAACAAACCACAGACAGACATCGGAACACGTGCTGTCTTGGCCAAAAATTGAATTAACTCCCTCATATGCCATTAAAACACTCATTTAATTGACAAAAATAACTATTTCGCAATGTCAACCAGTATTTGAATTGATAGCAGCGCACACGACTCTATTCTACTGAACAGGAAGAAGTGAATAAAAGTAAAAAATGTGTGCTATATAAAACCGGAGTTTGGAAGGTTTCAACCTTTGTCGCATACAATATTCCCAAGATAGTTTTCTCTTTATTACTCCATTATGACCCGTTCCATTTGCTCCATCTGGAATATCCGACAACACCCCATTATTTCCTGTACTATCAGAATAAAACAAGAAGATCCTTTTCATTTCCACTGCCAGCTCCATTATCTCCCCATTTCCACCTTTCCAGTGACTTCCATCTCTCTTAACGTTGGTAACCTTCAGTATTTTACAGATAGAGGGATAAATTTCCTTCCGCACTCTACAGATCCATTAATTTTTCACGGAAGGGAGTATCCGAAAAAAAACATTCGATTGTACTTTCAGTTCATTTCCATTGCTCGTATTTTCCTTTTTGGAATCATTCTGGTCGAATAAAAAAACATTCGACATTCGACTCAACAGGGCAGAGTTCGATGGTAATTTCATAATTTCATTGCAGGGTTAATTGAATTTTGCGAATTTCAACGCTTCTTTGAGTTTGAATGAAATTAATTTCATAATTAATGGAAATGGGGTGAGAATATTAGAACAGCGTGATACTCTGCTTCTCTCCCTCTCACTGAACTCTTCCTCAATTCAACTTCCTCCATGTTTCTCTAGGGCAGATGTATAGATATGATGAAGAGGTTTCATACGGGTGCAAAGTATTCAAAGATATATTGATAGACTCAATGCTAAGAGATAGGATGATTCACATAACCTTGATGGAGGAGTCTGTTGTGGTTTGGGCGACCAGAGGATGCCCACAGGAGGAAGTTATCTCTCCAGTCCAGTGAAGTGGACCGCTGGGGTATATGAAAGAAGAAGGTCACAAAACTCTTGGGTACGCCTACTACAGATTCGTCCTAGAATAGGAGAAGTATAACACCATGGTCGAGGATGGCATGGACGAGGCATCTCATTATCATTATCAGATAGACGGATTCGGTGGGACCGAACATTATACCTCAAAAAGTCACAAGGCGGTAACTAGAAGGTCTCAAAACTCTACAGACTTATGGATATCAAATATCTCAGAGTGATACTGGGCTGGAATCTGACCTGGAACCAATATCTGATTAAAGTAACTAAAAAAGCGGAGACCAGATGGCCGGATGCTCTTTTGGAAAAAAATGTGGGCTAAGACCACACATGGTACACTGGCTGTAGAACAAACAAGAGTATCTGATGACGCAGATAAAAAGCGTTGAGCTAATTTGGGTACCAGGACATTTGGGCACCAAAAACATCAGGAGTTAGCAGGTAAGGAAGAAGGCGACAAACTTATTAGAAGAGGATCGAAAAACAATCGGGGTCCAGGACAGACACAGGGCATCGAAACGTACAGCACGTGCTTCTGTAGACTTATGCGGGAAAGATACAAACATTACTAGCATAATATCCCAGGAAACAGACCCGGAAAAAAATATATTGAAGGCCCCTGCTGGAAAAAGCGGATTCGTTGACTTTAAATAAGGAGAGATTGGAAGGCCAAAAGGCACACGTGTCATCGGAAGCCACGGCCAGACGAGCAGAGGTATCGTGTTTTGGCTCATTGATAGAAATAATTTTGAGGAATAACCTCACTTTTTGTACTTATTATATGTCAGATTTCACAGGAGTTGCCGATCGATAAAAATCGACAAGTTCATTTGGCATTATTTTAGAAGCAAATTTGAGTAAACTGAAATGACCCATATCATGCAGACTCTAATAGTATAATTATAATAAAATAGATATTTATTCAAATCATATAAAGACAGATACATGAACAATGAACAATTTTGATTATATAACGGATGCATCAATAAGTGCTTAACACATATATGAGCTAACGAGTTAAAATTCACAGTACCAGTACCAGATATATAAGAACAGTTGATACAAATCCAAATCAAAGAGTATATGGATACATACATATATAGAGCTGGACTCAACAAGACATATTAGAACGTTTCGGGGTATAGGGTTTTAGGAGTAAAAATCACATTACCATATCGGCAACTTTTTCCCTAGGTTGGCTGTGAATGAAGATCTTCAACTCTTCCTTATATAGTATCGAGTTATAATTTTTTTGTATAATAAGAGGTATGTAGTTATACATTTTCGGAGCGATAACCCCTGGCCAATATATTTTTGCATTTGTGGGATTTTGTGATGGTTTTTTTTCCGAGTTACGTAATTATGATTAGGTAGGTTTGAATCAATATGTTTTTCTCGGTGGAATTTTATATTGATATTATTTTAAAAAAGCTGACGAATATTGAATACATGTGCTTCCTGAAATAGTTCTTCGGATGGATATTTAGAGTCTCTGGACATAATCAGTTAGAGGAACCCTTTTTGCAGTATTTCCAGAGGATGAATATGTGTTTTCAATGTCTCTGCCCATCCTACTATACAATATCGCAAGTGGCTCTCAACTAATGCATGGCACCTTTGAGCTGATGGAAAGGTTATATATCTTTCAGATATTTGAAATTGTAGAGACTCATACGTAACTTATTACAGACATAGTTAATATGGGAATCCCATTTGAGATTCGTGTCTATTATTACTCCCAGATATTTAACATTTTTTTCAGGCATGATTATATACTGTTGACCCATTGTGGTACCCGTGAGGCAATCGAATGATGGCGTGTTGGACCGATTACAGCTGAAAAGTAGTAGGTAGTAGGTTTTTTGCAGGTTAACAGTAAGTAATTTGTTTTCCAACCATTTTTCATTAAAGGAAGGTTAGTCTCTACTGCGTTTTCCAATTCTTGCTAGGTGGCTGCTTTATAAAATATTGCTGAGTCATCAGCAAATGGTGACACTCATAAGCATGTTATTATTTCTCTAGTTTGAATGACTGTCCTCAGTTTTACATTAATGTTCGGTCATCATCAGTGTCTTCGGGTACATTATAAATACTGAACAGGCTTGCCCAAATGATGAAATGGTACGAATTGTCCGTGTACATTTTCTACCAAAGCGCTCTGTTATAAAAAACAATAGAATATCTGTTTTGAGTGATCTTTGCCTGATGTGTTCGTAGTATATATCCATCATTTGACACACTGGGTAAGATACAAGGAAATATTTTGTTTTTTCAGCTCGTTAATACCTATCGGATTAATCAACCAATCCATTTGTAATTTCTATATCTCTGGATTTTTTCATCTTCATGAGCTTATGAAAGTTTGCAACTGGAATTCTTACAAACCATTTATGGAAAATTATCTGGTGAAATCGTCCAATATGAAAGTCGACTCTTGTGCCTCAAATAATATAAATATTCCATTCCAACTATGAATCAAAACCAATTGTGATAGCCAAACATTGTGTATATCTACAAATTTAATCGGGTCGCATTCTACTACACCATATACAGGGTGTTAGTGAATAAGTGCGACAAACTTCAGGGGGTGATTCTGCATGAAAAAATAATGACAGTTTGCTATATAACTTTCGTCCGCATATGCTCCGTTTTCCGAGACACGGGGTGTTAAAGTTTTTCTTGAAAACTGACTATTTATTTATTGCTCTGAAACCGGTCGAGATCTTACAAATGAAATTTGCTGAGTTTTGGGAGGTAGTTATTGCGCATTTTTGACATGCAATTAGGAATTTCATATTCATCATTGGCGCGCATACGGGTAATGATCTCAATTTTTTAAAGAAAAAAATGGTACGCCACAATGATATTTCAAACTGATAATCATTTTTAAACGACGAAACCAAAAAGGAGGAGGTTCTCTATTCATCTTTCATAGTGATACAGAAGAAAAAAAGTAGATCAGGAAATAAAACGAAGTTCAAAGTTAATGAGAACACATAAACATTGTTTAAAATCATACAGGGCGGCTTTTAATAGTCCCCCACCCTGTTAACTTTTGAACTGTTCCACGTGGAACAATGAAAAAAAAACGTATTGAATGATATTACTGATACTACTTTTTTGAAATGAAAGACATTGTGATTGCTCGATAGATGGCGCTGGTGGCACATCAACTTGAGAATTTAGAGAGGCATAGAGGTCGATTTGCACATCGTTGAAAAGGTAATTCCATTTTTCTTTTAACTATGGTTGTTCTACGGACACAATTGCGAGTGCGGCTTTTAATAGCACCCCCCCCCCCCCTCCCCCCTCTCTGTTATATTTTGAACGCTTCGACATAGAACAACAGGACCAAAACTATTTTGAATGATATCACCGATACTACTTATGTTTTTCCATCATATTTTTTCATGTATGATCACGCATAACTTTTTACTGAGGCGTCCAATTCCGATAATTCTATTTTCAGTGGATATGGTGTACTTCGAATTTGGTCCCATTTGAATTTGAAAGATGAAATCCACCCCTAAGGGTAGCGAAATTGCGGATATTGATCACTCACCCTCTAAATTCTGGTCCGTTAACCGATTCTATCAGGCATAACTTTGTACTGGGTTCTTCGATTTGGATGATTCTTTTTTTAATAGATGGGTATACCTTTATTTGGAAAGGAATTAGCCACCCTTACGGGTAGGAAAATAGGGGATAATTAATTTTTCACTAGTGAACACTGGCACACACATACGTAGTTGACAATGACAGATCGCTACTGACATTATTTTTACTTCACATCCGTCAAAATCGTTATATTTTTTGAGAGGATGGAATGATATACAAAGTAATGAAATAAACTAACCAGAACAACGAAAATAATTTATTTTACAACAAATAGTAAAAGTAGATAATCATATTATTTAACTGGTAATAGTTGAAGTAAGGTGGGTAAGTAAGTATTTTGGAAGTAATCAAAAAACCAGTAGGTAGTAATTGCGAGATTTTAGCCACAAAAAATTTAAAAACAAAAACTTTTTAACAAAAAATTAAACCGACGAAATACGGAACTGAAAAGTGAAAAATAAAAACTCTTTAACAAAAAATTAAACCGACGAAAAAATCAACTGAAAAGCAAAAAAAAAATAAACCTTCTTAGTCTGAATGATATTTGAGCTCCTAAACTAATGTAAGTAACTGATTTTGAGTCGGCGCCAAACAAACTAGCAATTGAATAAGGTGAAGCGTAAAATGATGGCAGCGAGATGCACGGCTGCGTTTTGATGACTTCTTTCATAGATAATGATCTTCGATAATTGTTTGTTTGGCGCCTACTCAAAATCAGTTACTTACATCAGTTTAGGAGCTCATATCATTCGAACTAAAAGGACTATTTACTGCTTTTCAGTTGATCGTCATTTTTTAAAGATTATTTTTATTTTCAGTTCCGTATTCGTCAGTTAATTTTGTTGAAAATTTTGAACTTCTCGTTTAATTTGTAACAAAAAATCCCTCCTGCCTTTTTTTCGTATGGGGCGCCGTTTCTATGCAAAAAAATAAAACATCTTAACGCGTATTTGTCATTACTTTGATACATCATCTAGTAGCGATGCTAGTAGGCTAATGTCAACATTCTGTTAAATACAAATATTTCAACGAAATGTCAAATCAGCGTTTCTTCATTTTTAAGCTTCCAGTTTGGTATAACATCAATGATAATAAGTAATTAATTTGTTTTTTATCGAAAAGAATGGAAAATTATACAAATGCGGAATTGTCAGACATGCATTTTGTCTATGGTCGAAGTGATGGAAATGGTCGACAAGCTCGACGATTGTATGCTGAGTTGTAACCAAGATGTGGGGTACGTACCCCTTTATACAATATTTGCTCGTCTTCACCAACGCTTGCGTGAAAATGGTACATTTGAGAAACAAACGGCTGACTGCGGGCGCCCTCGAGAAGTACGAACTGTGCAACTAGAAGGAGCAGTTCTCGAGTTGATTGCGGAGTCACCTGAAACAAGTACTCGAAAAATTGCCAACATACTGAATGTAAGCAACTTCACTGTATTTGAAATTCCTGATGAACAGCAATTGTATCCGTTTCATATTCAACGTGTGCAAGCTCTACAACCTAGAGACTCTTTTCTGCGCCTGGTCTTTGGCCATTGGATTCTTCATCAAATCGCTCAAATTCCTAATTTTTTGAACGGCGTTTTGTTTACTGACGAGGCTAGTTTTGGACGACAGTGTGCACGGAATTTCGATAACAATCACCTATGGGCTGAGGAAAATCGACATGGAATCTTTGAAGCTCATTTTCAGCAACAGTTTTCAGTAATTGTATGGCTTGGGGTACTTGATGATCCTTCAATCGGTCTATATTTCCTCCCACAACGACTAACAGGCTACTCTTACCTCAATTTCCTACAGGAAGAGTTACCTGTTTTTCTTGAAGAAATTCCTCTACAGCTGAGACAACACTTCTGGTTCATGCATGATGGTGCACCAGTCCATTTCAGCATTATTGTACGTGATCACTTAGATACAGTATAACCAAATTGTTGGATAGGTAGGGGAGGTTCGAAACATTGGCCTGCTCGATCTCCGGATTTAAATCCTCTAGATTTTTGCATTTGTGGTTTTTTTAAGTCACTAGTTTATTCCATTTCCGTCGAAAATGTTGAGAACCTGAGGAATCGAATTATAGCCGGCTATGAGACAATAAGAAATACACCAGGAATATTTTCGCGAATACGACAATCACTAATTCCTAAACGGCTGGACCGATTTGAATGATTTTTTTTGTATGCGTTTGTGTGTCGCCCTGGATGGTTAAGATTTACAAATAAGCCCGGCAGATGGCGCTGCAGTCGGTATCTAGGTTATTAATCTATAAACGGCTGGACCGATTTGAATGTATTTTTTTGTATGCGTTTGGGTGGCGCCCTGGATGGTTTAGATTCACGAATCATCCCCCTGAATGTTAAGGGTGGTCCACCCCTTATTTTTTTTTTTTCAGGAAAAAAAAATGTATTTATTCTTTTATGATACAGCATTCAAAAATACATACAACCCTGAATTTTCACCCTTCTACGATCCCCTATTTTTTTGGCAAGATTTTTATTTTTATTTTGTCATGACCTAGAATAAAAAAATTCATATTACTCTTAATTTGCACCCTTCTACGATCAACCCCTATTCTTAATTTTTTTTATTTTATAGAAAAAACGGGATAGCAGGAAAACGGGATAACGGTATACCGATATAACGGGATAACGGGAATAACGGGATAACGGAAAAACGGAAAAATGGAAAAACGGAAAAACGGAAAAACGATACAGGATAAGGAATAACGGGAAAACGGAATAACGGGATAAATAAAAAAAGGGATTACAGGAAAACGGGATAACGGGAATAACGGGATAACGAAAAAACGGGAAAACGGGATGACAGGATAAGGGGATAAGGGGAAAACGGGATAAAGAAGAAATGGGATAACAGGAAAACGGGATAACAGGATAACAGGATAACAGGATAACTGGATAATTGGATAACTGGATAACGGGATGACGTGAAAACGGGATAACGGGAATAACGGAATAACGAAAAAAACGGGAAAACAGGAAAACGGGATGACAGGATAAGGAGATGAGGGAAAAACGGGATAAGGGATAACAGGAAAACGGGATAACGAGATACTGGGATAACGGGATAACGGGATGACAGGAATAACGGGATAACGAAAAAACGAGATAACGGGATGACAGGATAAGGGGAAACGGGAAAAGAAAAAAGGGTAACAGGAAAATGGGATAACGGGATAACGACAAAACGAGATAACGGGACAACAGGAAGCGGAAGGAGTCAAAAGCATAATCTAGATGGAACAACATGAAGAAAAATATAGAAAAAAAGAAATTCCACGCGGACGAGAGTTTTCGAGAGAAACATTTTAGGGAACATAGAAATTTGGACAGGACAACGTCTGTCGGGTCCGCTAGTTGTATTAGATAGTTCTTGATAATGTATTCAAGAAATGAAAAATACGCGTTAAGATATTTAATTTTTTTGCATAAAAACGTCGTCACATACGCAAAAAAGGCAAGAGAGATTTTTTGTCACAAATTGAACGTGGAATTGCAAATTTGAAATATCTCCGTGGCGTACCATTTTTTTTTTTATTGAGTTTATTACCCGTATGCGCGCCAATGATGAACATAAAATTCCTAATTGCATGTCAAAAAATGCGCAATGAAACTCACTGAATTTCATTTGCATATCTCGACCGGTTTCAGAGCAATTAACTCCTTCAAGCCCATGTTGCCACATGTGGCAACAAGCTCAAATTGATCTATAGCCCAGACTGTCACTTGTGGCAACAAATGCCATATTTAAAATTAACGTTGGAATAATATCGTAGTTGAGTAGTATACCCTGGAATGGGATCCTTAGGTGGGCGGGATTAAATTTCATTGGCTGGTTCAAGGTCAAACGCATGTATAGTCCACATCCGTATTTTTGGCGGTCTCCAGTATAAAATGTCATTTGCAACGGTGCAGTGCTGTAGTATTTGCTAGTATTTGGTGCGTTTTACGTGTTAGTATGTTTCATAGCATTAGTTACTGCTTTTTCTATTTCGATTGCATATCATTTACGTTGAAAATATATATATTTTTGAGATAGTCAGTGCAAACTGACTATCATTTATATTTTTTTTCACAAATTTAGGCCCCCATAGTAACGCCACTGGATAAAAATCAATAATTTCACTTTCAAGATAACTAGAAATACTTTCCTAATATAGTACCACCATAATCAGTGGATTACAAAAAAAAAGAAATAAACAATTTTTCACGTTATCTGGGATATAGGGAGCGACTTAAACAATCAACCTGGGCATGAAGGGGTTGATAAATAGTCAGTTTTTGGGAAAAACTTCAACACCCCGTATCTCGGAAAACGTAGCATTTGCGGACAGAAGTTATATAGCAAACTGTCATTATTTTTTCATGCAGATTCACCGTCTCTGTCGCACTTATTCACTAACACCCTGTATAAGAAATATGACTACTTTATACAAACAATTCCCGCAAAGCCATTACCCATGAGAAACATGCTGGGCCATCCAGCAAATATTCAAAAAATAGATGAAGGGTTTGCATGTGCAAAAAAACTTACGTGTGTCATCATACTTGATCATATTCAGTTCCGCAAAACACTTGACCACCGCCGATTCATTCACAGGCGTGGGGGGCCAACACAACACAGTGTCGAACGTCACTTTACAAAAACCACTGGTATAGTGTTCGCTGAGGTAGTCAGTCCGGCTCTGAAACTGTTCTTTGCACTGTTCCAGAGTTAACATAGGCGTTGGTTCTTCGAATAGGTTGGAATCGCTCATGGTTTCCAGATCTGGGTTGAACGAATAGGAGCTCTGAAGATCTGGATCAATAGGGGTTAGATCCTGCTGCCAGGACATGTCAGGTTTGTACTAGGTACCAGCAATCTTCAGATGATCGGGCAGAGTGGTGGTTCTGAAACAATACCAGAAAAAATTGGAAATGTTGAAAAATCAGTCATTTCAAAGTTTTGGGGTGTGTACCATTGGAAGTAGTCCGTACCTGTCGTTGTGGCGAACCAACTGACTTATGCATGAAAACTCATCAAGGGAATTCATTTGTTTCCACAATCATGGAGCTTTGGTTGATTGTCAATGTTATCAACTATTCTTATTATATTTGTATGATCTGGCTTATATCGAATCTAATGGAATGTTCACAATTTTTACGGATGATGCAACCATCCTGTTGCACGACAGCAACAAAAACAATCTTCATAACAAAATAGCACAAGATATTATCAGTATAAGAGAGTGGTGCAACTCCAATCTGCTTTCCTTCAATATAAAAAAAACAACCTCAAATCATTT
>JAFIRS010008371.1:0-17668 GCA_018342105.1 Gonioctena quinquepunctata
AGCTCGTCAATTTTATTCCTTAGAGAACGGATAAGAAAATGGTAGCTCATGAAATCGATTGAAAATGTATTACACCAGAAACTCCACATATGGTAGAAGCTTGGGAGCGAATGGTACGTTCGATTAAAGATGGACTGAAACAAAATCTCAAAGAAAAAGCACCTAAACATGAAGTTCTTCTGACTCTACTAGCAGAAGTACAACAATATTTCCTTTCTCCAAATTTTCTTTTTTTGAATCCATTTGGGACTTTTACTAACTGTTGGCAAATACTTCCTGATCCATCGATTCCAAAAATTATTTGCTCATTGTTGACAAAATTGCCATTGTCTTTTCAAATTGAAATTCATTTTATTCGCATTGAACACTATAGGTATTTTTGAAAAAAATGAAGAAACTATTTGGTGTAAGACTTTCAAAATCCCCACTATCTGGAGATACACATGTGAGATGTCGGCTGTTCACGATATGTTCCACTTCGGCGAGTTGGGTCAGAAGAACTTCTTGTTTGTGTGTTTTTCTTTAAGAATGTTTTTCAGTCCATCTTTAATCAAGCGTACCATTCGCTCTCAAGCTACTCCAATGTGTTGCGTTCCTGATGGAATAAATTTTCAATAGATTTCATAAGCTACCATTTTCTTCTGAATGAAGTCTTCGTCCATATTTTGAATAGCTTCTTTCAGTTCTTTGTTCGCAGATGTTAAGTTTGAGCCATGATTGGGTCTTTTGTTTGTAACGAAAACTCTGTGTAGTTATCTGTTCTTCCATTACAAGGTGGGGGCGGCGCCGGTGAAGTTGTATTAAAAAACCCACAATGTCGAATTATTAATTACCGTTCCGCGTATGTCGCAAATTACTGTAATTAAAAAGGAAGTTTGGGCAAACGGTATTGCCGAACGTGTAGGGGGATATAACTGCAGTGGCGCTGTTTTTTGTTGTAAAAAATTACTAAACAAAATTTTAATTTCTTAATGTTGTCAATTTGTTAATTCATCTGATTATTCACTAAAACTCGATATAATATGATAGCTGAATATTTTTTATGGATTGGGGGCCAACCACCCCCGCGTACTTTTGTCTTAAGGGTGTGGAGTATGCGTGTATCATACATTTACTTCGGGAATTTTTACAGCAACTCAATACAATGCAAAATATTAAGAACTAACTATTGCCGAACAATTTGAATGGATCTGCAGGATGTTAAAAACAGTTGTAAATTTCCGGCCAATTGCTCATATATCATACCCAGCAAACATTAATGAGCGGTAAATTGACGGGCCATAGTTGTTACCCACTAAACATGATACATAACAAAAATATTTTCCATAGGAAACTTTTGTGATATTGGCAAACTGATATTACATTAATGTCGTCATGATGTTTCCAGCACAGTGTTTCCACCTACACATGTTTATGTCACATCGAAATAACATAACCAATAATATTCATTAGATAATATATAAAATGTTGATTTTATGTTTCCCATATATGTCTCATACAGAGTGGTTATGTTATTTGTTCGATGTTTTTGTTTAACCACCTCAAAACATTATTCACATGTGTAAATGAGACTTAGAATTATCTTAATATGTTCCTTAAATGTATTTTTCGGGTAATCACCATGTCATTCATGTGGTATTTCAACATAACCATGATACAATATATCATAAATGTTGACAGAAACTCAAAATCTACTCAAATTGTAAAAATGATATCCACATTCAAACAATATTGTGCAGTAAACACAAAATAAATCTCACCGTCACATTTACACTATTTTTTGAAATTCGCGGGTTATGTTAGTTCATTTAACATACGTGTCACGTGTAAAGTGTACACTGTCTTTGACATTTCACACACCGTTCATGTTTGTTTACAAGCTGCGGTTACTGATGAGTGTGTATTTGTTCATAATTCCTATGATTGCTGTTGCTGTGCGATTTATTGTGCATCTTCCATGTTATTGTGGAATAACGCCTTTATCATTGAATTTGGCTTATCCTCACTTGAGTTTTTCGTCGTGCAATTCGCCGCGATATAATTCGCGTGGAATGGAATGAAAATGTTGACAAAAAATGTGGAGAGGATGATAAGGTGAGTTTCCATATATTCTATCAATACTACAATAAGTTTTGAATATGTTTTAGTTTTCATTTTCAAATCACACACTGCTGTGAATACAATGATTATATATAAATGTGTTTTTAGCAATAAAAGGTAAAGATGAGAAGATGAAAAAGTATCATCAGCTTTAGCCCAAAAGGTTGATTAAAAAAGGTACTGTATCAATAGCTTCCCCTGCTCAAGTTTAGACCAGTCAAAACTATAATTCAAATTACAAGGAATTCAATGAAATAATAATCACTGATTCATTTCAGTATGATGTTCAATTCATAGAAAACAAGAAGTAAGGAGATGTATCAGTTACTCCTACAAATTGGTTGGTAGGTGAACATCGATGTTGGTGGCCAACCAATTCAAGAATTACAAGGACCCTTATTATCAAATGTCATGTTTCCAATAGTGATTGGAGTCAATATGATAGTAAAATTCACAATTAGTATTATGATTTTTGGAGTCAATATGATAGTAAAATTCACAATTAGATTATGATTTTCCATATTCCTCCACCAATTATTGTCATTTTACATTTCAGATTCCTATGCCAAGGCTCAAACATGAAAAAAAAATTGGCAGCTTCCTCTGAATCCTAAGGGGACCAGGAGCAACGACCTGGAAAACGCAGAATAAAACAAACAAAATTACTGCAGAATATGAAAGTATTGTCAATCCACCTACTGTCTTTTCGAAGTTATTCAGTGAAGATAAACTCAGGGCAGGTGGAGGTGAGTTAAGAAATAATTTCAATTCCAACAAATTTTATTAATTATTTTTATTCAGTTCAGCAAAATAGTTCTGGCAAATATTAATATATAAACAGTGATATAGAAGATATTCCTTTCATAGAGGATCCACAAAAACAATAGTAGAAAATCTACCAGTTGTGGTTCCAGCTAATCAGATATCAGACATTATGGAAATGGTTGCTGACATCAGGAGCATGTGTCAAATTACTTTGAATAAAGTAAATTCCATAGTGGAACATTCGGTAGATACATCTGATGATGTGATCAAAGAATGTTTGCCACTGAAAACAATTGACGGCTTGCTGAATCTAGAAGATCTCCTAAATAACAACAAACTTGCTGCTTCTTAATTTGTAAGTGAACCCAAAAGTACCTATAATATACAATGTGACCCGTCCTTCTCGATTTAATTACATGATCCTTTGTTTATAGAGATTGTAGATCTCGAGTTGTTCAGAAATAACTTGAATTTTAAAATCTCAATTTTAATCCAAACTGGAAATTATCTTCCAATATTCATGTCAAAAGGTTGTTTTTCAATATAGGCAAACATTGTCCTTAATTGTCGAAAAAATTTATTATTTACTTTGTGGAAAAAAAAATTAATGCAACATATTCCTTTCAAAACAAAGAATCGTCATCAAAATTGATACAAAAATCATCAATATTATTTACAATTCTCGGTAGTGTTTAAGAACTATTTAATAAGAATATTTTCAGATTTTTGTATGAAAAATTTGCTCTTTGATCAAAATGATTTTTTCTTATAATAATGATACATCTCTTAGTGTGGATTCATGCAGCACAAAATAACAATTATCAAATAACAAATAACATTTAGCAATATAAGTTGAACTCTATAGTTCTCAATGACTATGTTCATGCAGACAAATAACAATTATCATTTAAGAAATAACATGTAGAAGTTGGCCAACTTTTATCTTTTTACATTATTTTAACGAAATTTTCTTCTAGTCTGAACTAGTCGCAGATGACCGCGGATTGGTCAAACCGATGATGAAAATAACCCACTTTTTCTAATATTTGAGTATTTTTTTTGCATGCTTACTTTTTATTTCCTAATTGTTATTTTGAGTGCTTGGAAGGAATTTAAAAATTGGTTCCAATTTAAACCGGCCTTTTTTTTTTTTCCAATTTTTTTTTTTATGTTCCATTATACATTTTCATTTTTGTTAATTGATAATTGTAATTTGTTATTTCTTATTTGATAATTGTTATTTTGTGCTGCATGAATCCACTGGTGTGAAGACCGCTGCCATTTTCTAGCTGCCGTTTTTAAAATAGCTGCCAAATGACCAGTAGCGTCGGAAATTTTGTTTTTAATTCGGAAAAATAGGAAAACATTTCATAACCAATTCTATCGATTCATTACGTATTCAACAATATTTGACACTGCATAGTTCACTTCAATATACCAGGAGTGGAATGAAAGAGCAGCTTTCTTGAATATAAATGTTGACACTTTGGGATAATATTTGACTTTTTCAGGTAATTTGTGAACATGAATTTGGTACATTATAGATGAGCAACAATTCGCTAGAAAAATTGTCTGGTTAGTAAATGATGTCCAACGGCGGTAGTTGTCTTATCGACATTTAAAGAAATTAGTTTTAGGCATACCGAAATATTTAGCCAAGTCCATACTCATGGAGTGTCTAGAAACAGAACAATAAACGCTTCTATGAATATGAATGACTCATGAGCAGATCCAAGGGAAGAATTGTCGAATAGAAATTTTAAATAATATGTTTTGGCATAGAAATATTTAGCCAATTCCATACTCATGGAGTGACTAGAAAACACAGCGATGAACATCTTCTATGGATATGACGACTGCAAGCCATCTGACGGTGGAGTTGTCAAATCGAAACTTTTAAAAATATGTTTTAGGCATACCGAAATATTTAGCCAACTCCATACTCATGGAGTGACCAGAAGACACAACGATAAACATATTTCATGGATATGAACGACTCCAAGTGTCTGACGGTGGGAGTTGTCAATTGAAACTTTTAAAAATATGTTTTAGGCATACCGAAATATTTAGCCAACTCCATACTCATGGAGTGACCAGAAGACACAACGATAAACATATTTCATGAATATGAACGACTCGCAAGTTGTCTGACGGTGGGAGTTGTCAAATCGAAATTTTGAAAAATATGATTTAGGCATACCGAAATATTTAGCCAATTCCATACTCATGGAGTGACTAGGAGACATAGCGATACACATCTTCTATGAATATGAATGACTCGCAAGCCGACTGACGGTGGAAGTTGTCGAATTGAAATTTTGAAAAATATGTTTTAGGCATACCGAAATAGTTAGCCAACTCCATACTCACGGGTGACTAGGAGACACAACAATGAACAACTTCTATGAATATGAACGGCTCAAGACCGTCTGGCCGGTGGAAGTTGTTGAATTGAAATTTGAAAAATATGTTTTGGCATACCGAAATAGTTAGCCAACTCCATACTCACGGAGTGACTAGGAGACACAACAATAAACAACTTCTATGAATATGAACGACTCGCAAGCCGCCTGACGTTGGGAGTTGTCAAACCAAATTTCAAAAATATGATTTAGGCATCCGAAAAATTTAGCCAACTCCATACTCATGGAGTGACTAGGAGACACAGCATAAACATCTCCTATGAATATGAACGACTCAAGCCGTCTGCGTTGAAGTTGTCAAATCGAAATTTTGAAAAAATATGATTTGAGATACGAAATATTTAGCCAACTCCATACTCCCTGGAGGACTAGGAGACACAGCGACAAACATCTTCTATGAATATGAATGCTCGCAAGCGTCTGACGGTGGAAGTTGTCAATTGAAATTTTGAAAAATATGTTTTTAGGATACCGAAATAGTTAGCCAACTCCATACCACGGAGGACTAGGAACACAACAATAAACAATTTTATGAATATGAACAACTCGCAACCCTCTGACGGTGGGGGTTGTCAAATCGAAATTACGAAAAATATGATTTAGGCATACCGAAATATTTAGCCAACTCCAGACTCATGGAGTGACTAGAAACAACGATAAACATCTTTTATGAATATGAACGATTGCAAGGGTCTGGCGGTGGGGGTTGTCAAATCGAAATTTTGAAAAAATATGACTTAGGCATACCGAAATATTTAGCCAACTCCATACCATGGAGTGACTAGAAACATAGCGATAAACATCTTCTATGAATATGAATGACTCAAAGCCGCCTGAGGAGGAAGTTGTCAAATTGAAATTTTGAAAAATATGTTTAAGGCACACCGAAATAGTTAGCCAACCCATACTCACGGGTGACTAGGAAACAACAATGAACAACTTCTATGAATATGAACACTCGAAGCGCCTGGCGGTGGAAGTTGTCGAATCGAAATTTGAAAAGTATGTTTCACATACCAAAAAGTTAGCCAACCCATACCCCGGGTGACTAGGAACACAAAAAAAAACTTTATGAATATGAACGCTGGGGCCCCTGGCGTTGGGAGTTTTTAAATGAAAATTTTAAAATATGTTTTTGGGATAACGAAATATTTGCCAACTCCATACTCATGGGGACTAGGGACACACGATAAACATCTCCCCGAATATGAGGGTTTTAAGCCCCCCGTTGGAGTTGTAATGAAATTTTGAAAAAAATGATTTGAGCTACCAAAAAATTTTGAACTCCAAAAAAGGGTGACTAGGGAAAACCGGTAAAACTTTTTTGAATATGAATGACTCAAACGCTGGGGTGGAAGTTGGAATTGAAATTTTGGGGAAAAAATGTTTTGGGAAAGAAATAGTTAGCCAACTCCATATCAGGGGACAAGGGACACAACAATGAACAATTACTATGAATTGAACGACTCAAGCGGCCGTGGGGGGTTGTCAAAAATTTTTAAAAAAAAAGATATAGGCATACCAAAATTTGAACTCCATACCATGGAGGACTATGACACAAAAACATCTTCTATGGATAGGAACGACTGCAAAAACCTCGGCGTGGGGGGTTTTCAATTAAAAATTTTTAAAAAAATGTTTTGGGGGTACCAAATATTTGAACCCCCCACTCATGGAGTGACTAGAAAACACAGCATAAACATCTTCATGGATATGCCCCCCTCCAGCGCCCGACAGTGGGAGTTGTCAAATCGAAATTTTGAAAAAAAAAGTTTTTGGGATACCGAAATATTTAGCCCCAAACCCATACCAGGGGACTATGCCAATAAACATCTTCTATGGATATGACGACTTTCCCCGGGGGGGGGGGTTTTAAATTTAAAAAAAAAAAATGTTTTGGGCATACCGAAAATTTAAAATACTCATGGAGGCAGAAAACACAGCAAAACATCTTCTTTTGGTAGAACGCTTAAACCCCCCGGCAGTGGGGGTCAAATCGAAATTTTGAAAAATATGATTTAGGCATGCCGAAATATTTACCAACCCATACCCCTGGGGATGGGGGCGCTAAAACGCCCCTGAAATTTTAATAGATATGAAGTTTGAAAAAAAATTTTAAAATTTTTTGGGGTTAATATAAAATTGAACCCGAAAAGGGTTCAGGGAAAAAAACTTTTCCCGGAAAAAACCAAAGGGTTAAGATACACCTGAAAAATCATTTCCCTTAAAACAATGGGGAAATTAAGCAAAACTTTCGATAACTCGAATTTTTAATTTTGGTCTTTTAAATTTTAAATTTTATAAGGTTCAAAGGCTTTGGCCCCAAAAAAAATTTGAAAAACCAAAGCAAAAACCCTGGCGGAAGTGACGGGGAAAAAAACCCCCTCCCCCTCTTTTGCTTCCATAGGGAGGCCGGGGAAAAAAAAGTTTTAAAAGGGGTTTTTTTAAAAATTTAAAATTAAACCGGAAAAAGGGGTTTTTATAAACTTTCCCCGGGGATTGAAATTTTCCCAACCCGCCCCTATAAAAAAGGTAGAAATTTTTTCCATGAATGAATGTGAAAAACCCCATTTGGTTTCTTCCCCAAGATCAACAAAAAAAAAAGGTAAAAGGGGGGAAAAACCCAAACTTTTCCCCGGAAATTTTTCCCCGGGGCGAAAAACCCGAAATTTCCCCCCATACTTAAAAATTTTTAATATCAATGGGACAATGAATGCAAAAGTTTCTTTTATTAAAAAAGGGAAAAAATTTTAAATGGGTGTTCACCTAAAACAATTTAAAAAGGCAAATTTTTTTTAGTCTTTGGTCTCCAACACCCAGGTTCCCAAACCCAAACAAAGCCGAATTTTGGTGGGGGTTGAAACAAAATATGAGTAACCCCGGGGGGAAAAAAAAACCGGCGGGTTTGAGAAAAAAATCCAAATTAAACCCAGGGTTTTTTAAAAAAAGATTCCGTAGGGGACCCCCGATATGGGAAAAAGGGGTTAATGAAAAAAAAAAAAACCAAACCAAAAAAAAAAAATTTAAAGTTCGGTGAAAAAACCCCTTTTTAAATACCAAAAACGTTTAAAAATATTCACCCCAAATCCACCCCTTTAATATCAATGGACTTGCAAATGCCAAAAACCGATTATGTTTAATTTATGTCGGTTCACCCCCTTTTTTTTTTTTTTCCCCTATTGGGGGGTAACCCCCCCCCCCAAAAAAATCTGGCTGAAGGGGAACCCAAAAAAAACCAACTTTCCCCTTGGGGCCCGGAAAAATAACTTTTTAATGGCGGTACCGGGGGAAAAAAACCAAAACCCACCATGGGTTTTTTAAAAAAAATTTTCAGGGGGCCTTTTTAAAAAAATGAAAAAAAAAGCTTTTTGGCATTAAAATAAAAAAGGGATCCGGGGAAAAATTTGGGAAAATAAGGGAAAATAAGATTTTTCCCCGGTTTTTTTACCTTTTGTAAAAAATTTTAAACCCTCCTCGAGAAGGAATCTTTTTTTAGAAACCTATCGAGGGTGGGAGATTTTCGAATGTTTCTTTCTGTCACTAGGTACCGCCAGTTAAAGTTAGTCTTTTCCGGCGTACCTATAGGTGTTACAAGATCGATGATGGTTTGTTTCGTTGTGTCTCACTTCAGCCAGAGTTCTTTGGACCTTTGGCTGGTTGACTACTCTACTGATGAGGGCCAAGAAGCCTGAAACCGGTATGCGGATTGTTAGGTGAACACGACATAAATTAAACATAATCGAGCTTATCAGAAAGAAACATTTGCATTCAATGTCCATTGATATTATATGGAAGTATGCATGGATTTTCAGGTGAATATCATTCAACGTTCTGCGTGGTATTTGCCAGGAAAGTAGTTGTTTTTCACCTGAGATCTACCTTTCTCTGGTTCAATTTTATATTGAATCCTTTATGTGAAGAAAACCGTTTAAATTCGATTTTTCTATTCATTCCACTTCACATGGCACTTATCTCTCAGATATGAATGTGTTACTTAGGTCAGGTGGTTTTAATAACTGCTCCTGCTTTAAAATCATATAAATTACAATCCAGATCATAGTTTTTTCTGGGATCAACACCAGAAAGTGCAGTTGAGTCTGGTCTACAAAAAGAGCTTGATATTAAAAAGTGAATTGAAAGTTTGAGTGCATTTTGATCAACAAACATTACATTGATATAAACAAATAGTGAATCAAGTGTGTATAAAAACTAACAATATAATTAAAAACCAAGACAATAAACCATAAAAACTTCAAACTGAATCTCTAATCAGAGATTGTAAAAACTGTTCAAAGATAAATACGCTATTGGATATTTTATAGTCCAGGAGTTGAGAGTAAATTTGTTGTAGGATTTATTAACATTTTGATCCAAAAATTGAATGGTGTAAATACCTTATCAGGAATTAGAGGTAATATAAAGTAGTGGTTCTATCTCCCGAATAATTTGTGTTCTACACTGAGAGAAATTACCATGTCAAATTTCAAGTGCTGCAAATCTAAAGAGTGCTCAACCCTTTATTGCATTAAATGTTTGAACGCGTTTCACCTCAGCTGCATGGATAGGAAAAAACAGGTGGTGAAGATGGATGGAAACAAAATCATATGTTCGAAGGAGTGTTACACAAGTAAGAAGAGCGAAGAGGAATATTTGGATGCACTTGAAATAAAAGTAAAAACTTTGGAAAAATCATTAGATGAAAAAGATACGCAAATTGACCACATAGAAAAATTGTATGAAGATAAAATCATTGACCTATCACAGGAAATAACTAAACTGACTACAGATAATCATGAAAAGGATAATCACATTCAAAGACTGAAAAGGGCCTCAGTCGATTTTCAGGACTAAGTTATTAGTTTGGAGAAATTATTTGCCAATGAAATAAATAATCAAAAAAGGTACATTAATCAGTTGACCTCAGATATAAATCTAATTTCACAGAAAAATGGGGAGCTACAAAAAGAAGTTGAAACAACAAAAACGCAACTGAATATATGGAAAGAACAGGTGGCTGAAATCAGTGCAATCAACAATCAATTGGAAAAAACAAATGATAAACTGAATCAATCAAACAATAGAACACGGGAACTAGAGAATGAGGCGCTTGAAGCTGATCAATATTTGAATGAGAAAATAAGTAAACGGAACACTGACATTTTTGAATCAGATAAAAAAATGATCACAGAAAAAGAACAAAATAAAGATTTAAGGAACAGGTTGCATGAAGCTGAAGAACAGAAAATTAAACTGGAAAATGACCTTCACGAATTAAACGTGATCAACAGCTCCATGATAACTTCCATACGTATACTTGAGCATGAAAACACTAGGCTATTGAAGGACCTTGAGATGCTGAAGAAGGGTAATTAATATTTTTGTTGCTCAAAGTGTTCCGTTGATAACTCATGTGTTTCCAAATTAGGGTCTCCAACGTGTGCTCCAGATAAAAATGGACACTATCTCAAGCACATAAAACCAATTGAAGGGCTGAAATGTCAGCCACACCTGAAATCGTTTGTCCTTGTTTCCTCCAATAGATGTAAAAATCTCTTTAAGCCAATTTTAAATCAGAAAGGTGATCATATTTCAATCTTCTCAATAAGCAAACCTAACTGTCCTGATGACAAATTGCTTTTTTTTTTTTTTTTTTTTATATGTTCTGGTTCCCACGAAAAGGAATATCCTGTAATGTTCAGAGAACATCGTGGGAACCTAGGGAAAGAAGGTAGGAGTTGGTGTTCTTCTTAAATTTCTGAAGGTTGTATGCCTCGGGGAACACCTCCTAGGCAATGAGTTCCAAAGCCTGCTGTTGTTGGATGAGCGAGTCTTTGGAAAGTGATGTTCTGCAGGTCTCCAAAGTGACCACGAAGGGTGTGATGACTGAACTTGCGGGTTAATCTCGAAGAGACTGCCAAAGCAGGACGATTGTTGATATTTCAGAAGAGCATGCCATGAAAATATCTATAAAATAGAGACAAATCGCCAACTTTTCTCACGGTGTTCCAGACAAGTGGCGAGTTTGTAGCGAGGCATCACCGGCGAGACAATTGCCCTTTTGGACAGAATCCAATAGCCTCAGGATATGTTTAGGTGCCGCACTCAAATAGGGAACAGTATTCCAGGACAGGTCGGATCTGTGCCTTATAGATCATAAGCAGCTGACTGGGGTGAAATAGCTCTTGGCACGAAACAGAAAACCAAGTTTTGGGATGCACTTTGGCAATGGACCTCACGTGATTTTCCCAGGAAAGGTTATTGCTGATAAGTAATACCAAGCATCGATATGGATGGCTTCAGTGGTATGGTTACTCCTGACAAAGTTATGTTAGGGCACAGTGAGATCGGCTTTTCTAGAGAAAAGACATGCTTGTGTTTTGTTTGCATTGAATTCTACCAAGTTATTAGATCCCCATTCGAGAATTGTTGCTAAGTCCATATTTATATTATTAACATTTCTTCTCGTTCATTTCTGGTTTCACGGGCTGATATAGGGCCCTGGAAAGAAAGCGGTATGGAGGGTACTATCATCGGCAAAGCTGTGTACTGGACATGAAGTTGCTTTCAACAGGTCGTTGATGTGAAGTAGAAATAGTGTTGGTGCAAGAATGGATCCTTGGAACACCAGCATTTATGAGTAGAGTGTCAGATGAAACTCCATCGACCACTACATGGAGAACCTGTTTGAGAGAAAACTAGCAAGCAGAGAACACAGCTGAGGGGCAAGCCATAAGGCGGAAGCTTGGCGAGGAGTCCTGGTGCCAAACTCGATCGAGCATTGGAGATATCTAATGCCACAGCTAAAGTTTCTCCATACTTTTCAATAGATAGCTGCCATATATGTGAGACGTAGCGAGCAGGTCACCAGTTGATCTCTGATGGCGGAAGCCATATTGCCTATCAGTTGACAATTCCTGAGTCTTCCAGATATTTCATGAGCTCGATGTTGATGGCTTTTCCATGACCTTTGAAATAATAGATAGCAGTGCGATAGGTCTGTACTTGCTAGGTAGGGCCTTTTGCCTTTTTAGGGACTGGCTGTACTCTTGAAATTTTCCAATTGGACGGAAATACCCCAAATTGTAAGAGTCGTTGAACAACTTGCAAAGAACAGGTGTTAGTTCGGGGCACATTTCTTGAGAACAATCGGCGGGATTCCGTCAGATCCACAGGCTTTGTTGGTGTTGAGACCCAGCAAAATCTTTCTGATAGTACGTTGGCGAAAGGTGATCTCGGGCATGTGACTGTCAATAGGTGTAATGTTCGGGGTTGTTTTCCGATGAATCCAGAGTGGAATTTCTAGCAAATAGGTGCAAAGATATTGGCTTTTTCCTGGGCAGTCGTTGCTAGTGTTCCATCTTCTTTGGTTAGGGAGGAAATGAGCTGGAAGTGAAGTTTCTTCCCACAGCTTTGGCGAAAGACCAAAATGAAGCGGGATCCGTTAGGACATTCAGCAAGTTTTGATCTTATTTTGGCTTTGTGGGCATCTTTTGAGCATTCTATTGTCTCTTTACATATGCCTCTAGCCTCGACATATGCTGCTCTGGTCTCAGGGCCCGGATTTTTTAGCCATCGATGGTATGCTGCCTGTTTGGAAGCCACAGCTCTAGAGCAGTTTCTGTTAAACCAGGTCTTATCGGATGATGTTCTTCTTTAGTATTCGGTATGTAAGTTTGCATCCCCAACATGATGATTTCAGAAATTGTCTCAGCACATCGTGTTGGATCTACTGAAGAGAAACAAACTCTCTTCCATGGAAACGCTGAGAAAAACATCGAAGACCTTCCCAGTCGGCCGAATTGTAATGCCACATGAGACGGGGTGGTATTGTGCAGCTCGATGGTAAATGTAAAGAGCATGTTGTGGAGATGAGGGTGTGGTCAGAGTTTCCAAGTGGGGCACAAACTTTTATTCTATACGGGTCAGGATTGGTGGTGAGGAAAAGATCTAGTGTATTGGCAGACTGGTTGTTGACATCAGGGATGCGGGTTGGTAGCTCGACCAGTTGTTCTAGACCATGAGTGATGGCGAAGGCCTCGGCTTGACGACCTGCATCATCTGTTTTGTTAGAGAATTTGAGCCAGGCAGCGTTATGTACATTAAAGTCTCCCATGATTATGGTTTCAGCTGTTGGATGGTTCTCCTGAATGTAGTCCAGTTGGAGTGATAAAAACTCAAAGAGGTCGTTATATGAAGGTTCATTAGGTGATAGGTAAAGACAGCAGAGGAACTTAGTCAGTTTGGTATCAGATAGCTTGAACCACATCACATCAAAGTCTTTCGGTTCCAAACTCTCTTCACGCTGGCATGAAAGGTTAGCCTTGGCGTAAAGGCAGACTCCACCTTTGAACCTGAATCGAGAATGGAGTTCGTAACCAGGACAAAGCATATGGACCTTGTTGGTGGACGAGTTTACTTGTGTTTCTGTTAGAGCCAGAATATCCGGTTTTTCCGTCTGTAGGTGATGGTGGACGTCATTGATGTTTTTGTTGAGTCCGCGGATGTTGCAAAAATTAATTTTTAATGTTGAGTCCCCCTTGAAAGCATGCTTGACATAGGCAGAAAATTATCAAAAGATGATTTGTTAATATATTGGCCAAATATTATCCACTGTAAAATGATTGACATATTAGCAGCCGAGCTGAATAATACAAACATTCTGCTGTTATCACGACCCTACTCGTTAAAGTCAAGGAACAGGGACCAAACCACCTATGAAAATAATCTAAATATTCAGAAATATCTTCACCATAAAAGACCATCGAATATTTCGTTCTTTGAGTGTAATAACTTTCTTAGAAAATCTAAGTTCAACACAAATGGAGAGCATCTCAACAAATCTGACCAATGGGCTCTTACTAAGTCGATCCTGGGATTCATCTCGGATAAATATGAAGTTTCCGCTGTACCTATTCAGAAGCCAAAGGACCAAAGGAGTGTTGTGAATGATGACAGTCCCACTGAGAGAAGACCAATAGTGAGAGAAGTTACTCAAGGGCCTTTTTTAGGAAATCATCAAATGACCAGTCAGCGGAGGTAGTAAACAGCCTCATAGAAAAACCAGATATATGATCCGTGAGGCATATTAAGGAATTCTCAATCTTCTACCAAAATGTTCGTGGATTAAGATCTAAAGTGAAGGAAATATATCAAAACATTACCTTGAATGATTTTGACATCATATGTTTATCCGAGACATGGCTCAATGACTCAATATATGATAATGAACTATGTGATAAAAGATACCAAATACTGAGGAATGACAAACCATACGAAATTGCAGGTGTGCAGCGGGGAGGTGGTGTACTATGCTGTGTCAAAAATAAATATCATATCGTGCAAGTATAAAAAAACATGGACATTGATTTTCAGTGGCTATGTGTGACATGCAAATTATACGATACCACAATAACAATTTGTTGTCTGTATATCAGGTCAGGATCAAACCTAACAGCCTATGAAAAAATGCTTGACTCTCTTGAAAGCATGTAATGATCTTTATTCTGATAATGTATTCTGTGTAGGTGACTTTAATGTCCCGGAAATCAGTGGCGCCTCATATGATCTTGAAGCTGGTTCCTCTAAGGCTAAAATAATCTTGAACATTTTGTGCAAATATGATCTCTACTCCATGAGTGATATTCCAAATTTTGTAAACAATACTTTGGACTTGGTATTAATGAGCACAGAAGCAACGGTATCCCTCTCAGACTCTCCTCTGGTAAGTATTGACCAATATCACCCACCCTTAGAAATAAATTTCAGCATATGTTTCTCAAAAGGAAACTACTCTCAACTCCATGATACCAACTCACCTAACTATGACTACAAAAAAGGTGATTTTAATAGGTTATACTATCTGCTGGGTCTGTGTGATTGGGTAAATATTATTAACTCAAATGATCCAAATGAATGTGTTACTCAATTTTATGACACTCTGTACGATATAATGGATGAATGCATCCCACATAAAAGACAATACAAAAACAAATATCTGCACTGGTACTCAAAAGAGCTTGTTCAAAAAATAAAGCTAAAGAAACGTCTATGTAAAAAATCAAAAAAAAAATCCGGAATATTTGCAAAGATACAGGAAACTGAAATTGAAACCAAAAACTTATCAAAGCGGAGTTATGAAAATCATATGAAAAATATTGAGGAACAAATTCATTCGGATCCAAAATACTTTTGGGACTTTATGAAAAAAAAAAGAAGTAACTCATCTATATCGAGTAGATTTATTTATAATAGTGAAATCTTAGAATCAGATAAAGATATCTCCAATGCCTATGCACAATACTTCAAGTCAGTATATAGTGAAAGTACACTCATCTCTAGGGAAACCGAACATAAAGATTATGGTCTTACTAACCTACAAATTAAAAACATTGAAATATCTGATATTTTAGAGGCCATTCAATCATTGAAACCCAAAGCGGCAATGGGGGTAGATGGAATACCAGCCTACTTTTTCAAAGCATTCGCTGACCTATTATCATCACCACTACAAATTATTTTCAATAGATCATTGGAGTCTAATGTGTTTCCTGAAAGATTCAAAGTGGGACGTATAATTGCAATTCATAAATCTGGCAAAACCAATGAAATAACAAACTATAGGCCCATCACTATTTTACCATCACCCTCAAAAATATTTGAGAAGACAATTGTTCAGTTCTGTGCTGAACAGTCGTAAATTTCAACAAAACTTTTCCTTCACGTCAAAAATTATATTTCTAACTTGACTTATCTTTGACATTAACGTTCACCAACAAAATTCAAATACAGGGTCATTAATCAATGAACATAATAAATTATACGAGTATAAAGATACGACATTTCTTCCCCTTGCTAGGAGAATTAGTTTTCTTCTAGCTCCAATAAACAAAGTTTAACTGGTCGTCGATATTTTCCCATAGACGTCTTGACATCCACTGACTCGAATTTTTTGGTCCGGTCCAGGATAAACATTAGTTATTCTTCCCAACTTCCATTGATATCTAGGGGCAGTGTCATCAACCAAAACGACAACATCATCAGGTCGAATTGGTTTCCGATCTCTGGTCCATTTGTTTCTTCGGGTGAGTGTCACTAAATATTCTTTCACCCAATGTCTCCAAAAAGAATCTAAAAGTTGTCTTGATAACTTCCATCCTCTTCTTAGGCAGTTTTCATCTGGATTTTCAGGAAATGGGGGGCCTTCTCCATTCGAGGAACCAAGCAGAAAATGATTTGGCATAAGTGCTTCGAGATCATTGCTTCTGCAAATAGAGTCTGCAAAACTTCTTCCTTCAGGGGTTGCTGATGGAGAACATTACCAATGACTCTTTTCACAGATCCTATGAGCCTTTTCCCAAGCCCCGCCCATATGTGCCGAAGCAGGAGGAATAAACCTGAATTCTATATTCTTAGAAGACATAGAATCTTCGATGGATGATGTATCCAGATCTTGAATCATATTGCGTAATTCTTTGGACGCTCCTCGAAGTTCGTTCCATTATCACAATAAATTGTATCTGGTTTTCCTCTTCTAGCCGCCATTCTCATGATAGCCATGATCGCAGAATCCGTATTCAGTGTGTTAGAAATTTCCAGATGAATGGCTCTCACAGCTAAGAATGTGAACAATACCCCCCACCTCTTCTCATGTCTTCTTCCGATTTTTACCAGAATAGGTCCAAAGAAATCCATACCTGTGTTCACGAAAGGCCGAACTTCTTGCCTCAATCTTATTTCTGGTAATTGGCCCATGATCTCATCTCACCCATCTCCAATCTTCGCATCTTGTTCGTTCTTGAATCTCCCCGATTCTCTGAGCAACAAACTGTTTGTATTTTCTACCATCACCTCTTATCCATCCAAGAACGCATCGTGAATCGGTTCAAAAATAGGTCTGATCGATGGTTATTTCGAGTTCTTGTTTAATAGATTCTGCAATTCTACTTGCCATCACAGCACCTTGTAACTCCAATCTTGGGATCGGTAGAGGTTTCAGCGGGACATCTCGTTCTTGCTGTGATGAAAGACACATCAATTTTGGTTACTCCAATTACAGGGGATACGATACAGCCGCAAATGCTTTCTCACTGCTGTCTGAGAATGTATGTATCTCAATTCTCCTAGCAGTTGGAATTTTCCAAAGTAGACCAATTTCGTAGAAACCCTCTACTCTTTCGATTGTATTTTTCATTAACTTCATAGCCTTCAAATTATCCGGGCTCATTCGCTTGAGGGGTCAATAAAACTCCAAAAGATTCTGTTGTGAATTGTCCTCTCATTAGATTCTGTAAATCATCGTCTTGGTTACTTTTCTCACATACATGTAACCGTGACATTTTCTATTATCTTTTTTCATCCTGCCCCAAACTAGGTCCATGTAT
>JAFIRS010008372.1:0-17666 GCA_018342105.1 Gonioctena quinquepunctata
GCTGAGACCAGCTTCAAGAAACTAGCCTGAAACATCAGGACTAGTAGCCTGGGAGGTCTTACAGCACATCAATATCAGCACTGGTCCGTGAAGATCAACTAAATTCACGCCGATAAGGGGGTCTGAAATCAACTATCGAACCACCCAAGACCATCTTCATCGTAACCGCTGAAACCAAGTTCCTGCTAGAACCGCTGAGACCAGCTTCAAGAAACTAGCCTTCATCTCTTTCATTCAAGATCTCCGAAGGTATATTCGTGGTACCAACAACTGGAGGAATCATAGGTGTAAATGTTCGAATTTTGATCAGAGTCAAAATTACTGGTTTCTTTTTATGTAATTTTTCCATTCTTTTAAGAGAAGTTCAATACTCTTCTAGTATTTGTTAATTTTTTTATCTTTATCTTGTTCAATAATTTTAATTCCAACTGGAATAAATTTGTTAAGTTGATTTATTGCATATTTATTTGCCTTCCCATACAAGCTAGGTAACATTTATTTAATTTTATTTATCTTTGACTTTTGTCTTTAGCAAGTCTGGCGCCCAACTCTTGAACTAGTCAAGTTAATTAATGTATAATTTTTTTAGTGGCCAAATTTGATTAACTAGGAAAAGTCATTAATTGAACCTTACTCACGGCCTAACCGTATCCATCTGAGCAGCCTATCGGCAAAGTGATTTCACCTTGAAATTTGAATCATATAATTAAAAATCTGGGGTTCAAAAGTAAGGGGTGTTGCACGTGTGGTACATGTCTTGTAACATTCTTTAATATGAAATGAATGGAAAGGGTAACATTCTCAATTGAATATTGATAGAAAGATTTTTCTATGAATTGAAAAATCTACGATTAAAATGAAGTTATTTTTTGTGAATGTCTAACAGCAAACAACTTCTTCCCCGGCTAAAGCCACGCTGGACATTGAACTACATCTGAGAGATATTTTGAGAAGGCCCTAACCCAGAAGAAAAAATCTGAAATTGAAATTTTGCATTTTCATTCAGATAGTTATTTGATTTTCTATTCCAGTCTTAATTAAGAACTCATAAAGATGAATGAGGCAAAGAAGAGTGTTTTCCAAAAGAGAGTACTCACCAGAAATCATTCATAACATTGACGCAGGAGAGACATCGCATCCACTAGGTCTTCAATACATTTTTGTCGACGAAAACTATTTCACGCTTCACGATCATCAGGAAGACCGGAAGAAATGGGAAACACATTTTCAAGAAGCAATCTCACTTTGCAAAGATGGATGAAGTTAGAATTATTTCTTTTGGAGAGACACTTTGAAATTAGTATTTTCTGACATCAAAACCTGTCATGGGGTATGATAGATTGATTTGTTGAAAATATAAACAGGATGTTCATAAAATCAGATGTGGAATCATCTGCGACTGGAAGATAAACTTTCAACAAATCAATCTATCATACCCCATGACAGGTTTTAATGTCAGAACACACTAATTTCAAAGTGTCTCTCCAGAAAAAATGATTCTAACTTTTTCCATCTTTGCAAAGTGAGATTGCTCCTTGAAAATGTGTTTCCCATTTCTTCAGGTCTTCCTGATGATCGTAGAAGCGTGAAATAGATTTTCGTCGACAAAAATGTATTGAAGACCTAGTGAATGCGATGTCTCCCCTGCGTCAATGTTACGAATGATTTCTGGTGAGTACTCTCTTCTGGAAAACATTCTTCTTTGCCTCATTCATCTTTATGAGTTCTTAATTAAGACTGGTATAGAAAATCAAATAATAACTATCTCAATGAAAATGCTAATTTTCAATTTCAGATTTTTTTTTTTGAGTTAGGGCCTTTTCAGAATATCTATCAGATGTAGTTCAATGTCTAGCGTGGCTTCAGCCCGGGAAGTAGTTGTTTTCTGTTAGACATTCACAAAAAATAACTTCATTTTAATCGTGGATTTTTCAATTCACAAAAAAATATTCCTATCAATATTCAATTGAGAATGTTTCCCTTGTCAACATGAATACCCCACAAGAGGTTATCTTAACGATGGAAGATAGTGACTAAAGTTTATCTTTCAGTCGCAGATGATTCCACATCTGATTTTATGAACATCCTGTTCATATTTTCAACAAATCAATGAAATGAATCATATCAATCTTATTCATAAAGTGTCAAATCGCGTTTTATTTAAAATTGTACACAACTTTCCAAATGCATAGGTTTTTTGGGAATGTCATAATATTTGATTTGTTGAAAATATAAACAGGATGTTCATAAAATCAGATGTGGAATCATCTGCGACTGAAAGATAAACTTTAGTCACTATCTTCCATCGTCAAGATAACCTCTTGTGGGGTATTCATGTTGAAAACACTAATTTCAAAGTGTCTCTCCAAAAGAAATGATTCTAACTTTTTCCATCTTTGCAAAGTGAGATTGCTTCTTGAAAATGTGTTTCCCATTTCTTCCGGTCTTCCTGATGATCGTGGAAGCATGAAATAGATTTTCGTCGACAAAAATGTATTGAAGACCTAGTGAATGCGATGTCTCTCCTGCGTCAATGTTGCGAATGATTTCTGGTGAGTACTCTCTTTTGGAAAACATTCTTCTTTGCCTCATTCATCCTTATGAGTTCCTAATTGAGACTGGAATAGAAAATCAAATAACTATCTGAGTGAAAATGCAAATTTTCAATTTCAGATTTTTTCTTTTGAGTTAGGGCCTTTTCAGAATATTTATCAGATGTAGTTCAATGTCCAGCGTGGCTTTAGCCGGGGAAGTAGTTGCATTCTGTTAGATATTCACAAAAAATAACTTCATTTTAATCGTGGATTTTTCGATTCACAGAAAAATCTTTCTATCAATATTCAATTGAGAATGTTTCCCTTTTCGTCATAATATTTGTTGCAGGCTTGTTGTGAGAGCTCTTCCATAATATAATTTCGTTATTCAATATTTGCTCAAGAATTGTGAAATCCTGTTTTATGCAACGACACGAACAATGCTGCTTCATGCATTCATAATATGCGGGCACCATTTTTCATTTTTTAATTGATGAATACCCATTGAATCCACGTGACTGTCATCACACGTGTTTCATCGCTTATCCTCTCCGTCCATGAATTATAGCCCTGGAGATCACATGCATTTTTTAAAGGTGATTTTTTTAAACTTGGAATGATATTTATTCGTTAGTTTAAGTTGTGCTGAAAACGAAATGGCGATTCTGGCCGTGGCTTTACTCAGCGTTTTGTAAGGTGAACAGGAAAAGCTAATACTTTATTTTATCTTTTTTTATTCTATCATAATTATTTCAAAACATATCTGGCAGGTTATAACCGGTTGCAATTCAGTCCGTCAAATTTTTCAAATTGTAAAAAAAAGATTTTTCAAGTTATTCATTCAAATAAGCTAGTCTAGGAAATGTTAAAATTAGTCTGGCACTTATTTGTCGGTATTAACCCTATTAACTGCAAAAATGATTTTTGGAATATCTTTTCACATGCGCAATATTACAAGTTGTGCGTATATATATACGTCTAGAGCAGTGTGGGCCAATTCATCGGGTATTCAAAGAAAAAAATTATATATATATATATATATATATATATATATATATATATATTGGATTGACGTTTATATCAACTGGAAAAAACATACAAAATACCATAAATAATAAAAAATTAAAAATGTTTTTTGTATGTTATGTTTTTAAACAAGGAATGAGGCACGATGGTACTTCACATGTGCGACATATATGTCTGACTTACGTCTTTTGTGCTGTTTCGCGCAAACTTTACATCGTTGTATTTTTAGTCCTTGGAATTGATTTGAGGGAGTGTCTTTCAGTTAAACGTAATTATGGATTCCGATCTAGTACTCGTCTGCCTATCCTGCAACTGGGAACCGGTGTATTATATTTTGAATTTTTTTTATATACGCTCCTTAAAATTACATCAGGATGAAAAAAAATCCAAAAATGCTATTTTTACTGACTTGTTCGTAAAGTATTGCCATAGCCATGGTAACACTTCACGGACAAGTTCGTAAAAGTTGCAATTTTGGAATTATTGTCAGTTCCCAAAGTTGCCATACTTGATTATTGATATTTCTTTATCATGGCAGAAATAAAAAGGTTTTATATGAAACATTCTTTGAAAAACTTGTACAAAAAAATATTGTACCTAGCACGTACGCAAATGGCTTTCGCGGACTCATCTTCATGGTACGGACTCAGCTAGCTACGATTCGTCCGCTAAAGCTTCATGCGTGCTTGTTAAAGTTTATCCAATGTCAGTTGAATATGTACAGGGCGTTACAAAATTCAATAAAAATATTTTAAGGGCGCATTCCTTGTATCAAAATTAGACTTTTTTCCCATAAACATGTGTCCTAAAATTCTCCCCCTCCAATCTACAGACATCGGAGGTTGCGCGAAAAAAATCGTAAATTTTGAATTGTGGCTACAATTCAAAAATAAGGTAACTGATTCAAAGTGGTGAATGGGGGTTGCCTACAGTTTTTATAGCCAACATTTTCTATTTTCGAAAAAAAAATGAATATCACAGTTGAGTTGGCTATGAAAAAACCTGAAATTTTGGTCTCTTGCATTTTTTTTCAATCAGCTAACAGTTTTCGAGAGAATTGCTGGCAAATGAAAGGGGAATATTGAAGTAACAAACTGAAATACTTTTTACCTTGTTTCCCCCTTTGACGCTTTTGACGTTCAAATTGTAACAGCAATTTTATTTAACTTTGGTGAAAATAGTTTATATCCATACCATGTTCAACGTGTTCAAGGATTGCTTCCGGGGGATTTCCCGCGATGCTTGCAGTTCACTAGGTGGGTACTTGGAAAGTGCGAAAAAAATCAGAATTATTTATCCCGCATCCTTTCTACTGACTAGGCTGAATTTAACCGCGATGAAGTAGTAAATTTCCACAATATTCATGTCTGGGCTGTAGAAAATACGCACAAGATTAAAAAACGTCATCATGTGCAGCTTAGCCTAAATATATTGGCCGGAATAATGGAAGATGAAATAATTGGACCATTTTTTTCCCGAGAATTTCAAATGGCGACACATACTTTTACTTCTTGCAAAACAATTTAGAAGGTTCTTTATACTCTGTGCCCTCAAGCATTCGTCAGCGTCTATGATTTATGCACGATGGTGCTCCACCTCATTTTCGTTTAACTGTGCGCAATTATTTAAACTTACGGTTTCCGAATCGGTGGATAAACATTGGTCATTTCATAATATCGACCATTTAGAAGAAGTAATACGACAATGTAATGATAACATCACGCCACAACTGCTGCGGAATATGCCAAGAGAAATGAAATCCCAAACAACTACATGTATTGAACGTCAGGGTAGACATGTCGAGTAATGGACAATTACAAAGTTTCGAATATGTATTTAATTGTCTGGTTATAATTATTTCAGCTTCTAATTTTATTATAAAGTGTTTGAGAATAAAAAGTAAAAAAAAAGTTCTGGTTATGTAAAAATTAAATAATTTTTTTGTTCTAATAAAAAATACAAATTAAAATTGTGTAGATACATGGTCCTTTATTGATAATAAACAGTATCGGGACTAAAATATCCTGAAGATATTTCAGTTACCTTTTATGAAGCAGCTGAACACATGGCAAATTCACAGATTTAAAATGTTCTCCGAATAAAATGGAAATAGCTTGCGAATATTAAGAAAATATCATTTGAGATATAACTGTTGGCTTCACTTATGAGAATCTCTGTCAGAAATGTATTTTTCCAAATTGATTTTTTTATCTGCGATTTTTTTCAAAACTTTTACATAGCTATAAAATGTCATTCAAATCAAATCAAATCTAAACAACTTTTCCGGATAACATTTTTCCATTCGATAAGTGTGTTTGAGACATAACTTTTTATTTTTTTAAATTTCCCGCCAAACACGAAGATATGAACGGCACTGCACAACGTCTTTAGGGGTTTCTTTTGATGCAGAAGCGAGTGCACGTATCGATATTTGTCAAAATTCATTAATAAAATGATTTCCCATATGTATACTCGATTATTATGATATGTAACAGTCATTTGCAAAGCTCGTGGTGTTTTCAAATGTATATTTTGACAGCAATATTCCGTGATATTCCTCCATAAACTAGGAATATTTTTAACTTGACTTTTGGTCTATTACTTTCTGTTTGCCGATAACTAACAAAGTGGGGAAGTGATGGCTACATTTTTGATAAAAACTCCGATTGCACTCGAGTTCAGTCACTCAATGAATTCAGCCACTTTAATTCCGATAAATACATTTGGGATTTCAAACCACTCCCAAACTTGTCGACCTACTTATATCAAAGCGGAAAATCTTGACTGCAAATGATTGATTGATATGGAATCGATCTAAGAGTTCGTAAACAAACCGGAAACTCCAATCAAGATGTTCATTCCAGGGATGAGGAACCAATTTATGAATGAAGCTCCAATAATGGCAGAGTCGGGCTGAAATGGGATTCAATGCACTCTATACAATCTCTCGAGGATTCACAGTTGAAATGGAATGTCTACCAGACATTCAATTTGAATTCAAAGAGCACAATGGGATTTTTCCGGTTCTACGTACAAATCACTTGTACTTTAATGTACATTTTGTTCCGTGAGCGTTAGGCGTAAAAAAGTAACAAAGGTATTATTTACCATGATTCCAACATAATAAATACTCTCAATATTTCTCCCCATGAAAGGAAACTGATTAGTTTCATCTGAGTGTTCTGATTCAGTGAAATAGTAAACATCTACAAAATGAAAATGTAGTTGAAAAATTGAGGAGAATGCTATACAAATTCAAACATATCTTCTGCATACCCAAAATTTTATAATATTATATTATGCAGTACTTGAATCACAACTATAATACGGTATGTGCGGTGGGGTGGAGTAAGTGATAATTATTTGGAAAAGTTGAATGTCTTACAAAAATATATTATAAAAATTATTTATCATAAGGCTCACTCTCACACAAGTGGAAGCTTGTTCGAGGAATCTAGTTTCCTCGATATCAGACAACTCTTCTGTTGGAATATTTTGAAAAAAATGTACAATAAAATAATTATTAAAAAACCTTTTTAAAGACAAGCTTCCATTCAAATGCACTGAAAAGTAAAAAATAATTGCTTTGGATTTATGACTCGGGTTATGCCGTGAGTTATAGATTCAAAAGCTTGTCGCGCAAATTTTTTAGTTCGTTATACAAAAGCGACAAGCTTTAGAATCTATAACTCACGGAATAACCTACGTCACAAATCCAAAACAATTATTTTTTACTTTTTGGTGCATTTGGATAAAAGCTCGTTTTTAAGAAGGTTTTTCAGTAATTATTTTATTTTGTGCTTTTAAGTACTCAAGTACGCCTTAAATTATGTATTTCTGTTGAAGCATCGTTATTATGAGGCCTTTTTCCTGGAAGTTCTGAGCTGTCTAGTCCTTCAATGAGGATACCATCTGAAGATTAACTCATATCCGCCATCTTGGAGTTGTCATCTTCAATTCATGAATTTCAACTAAAAATCAATATCTTCGAATGAAGTCATAATCTCCGACCCCAAAAACCCCCGACATACCAATTCCGAATCGAATAGGGCCATAATCACAAAACTCGCCCGCCATTTTTAATTTGTGAATTTTGATGAACAATTCATAATCTCCGACCCCGAAAACCCCCACATACCACTTTTGAATCGAATCGGACCATAAACCTAAATCTCGTCCGCTATCATGGAGTGCAATTTGGTTTTTCTATAAAAAAAATTCCATGAGCCGCCATTTCAATTTCATTAATTTTGACGAAAAATTCATAATCTCCGACTCCGAAAACCACCACATATAAATTTTGAATGGAATCGGACCAAATCACAAAACTGCTCCGCCATTTTGGAGCCGCCATTTCGAATTAATGAATTTTGACAAGAAATTCAAAATTTCCGACCCTGAAAACCTCCACATACCAATTTTGAATTGAATCGGTCTTCGGAGACGTTATCTTGAATTATTTAATTCTGATAAAAAAATCACATCTCCGTTTCCGAAAACTCTCACATTCCAATTTGGAATCGAATCGTACCATAGTCACAAAACTCGTCCGCCAGCTTGGCGCCGCCAATTTGTTTTTTTTTCTCTATCTATAATTTCATAATGCATTTTCACCGGAATTATGAACACCTGCCAAGTTCCAGCTCAATCGGATTTCGGCAAGTGCTCCAAAAATGGATTACAAATTTTGAACCGGAAAGACATACCAGAATAAGAAGAAGAAAATATCATCTTGGAATAGTCAAACACGATAAATAAAAATAAAAGCCTAATACAACCATTAATACACCCATTAATTCATTTATGTTTTGTATTGTTATTATCTTTAATTAGAGAGAAACATATCATCATCATTTATTCAATTCCATAGGACAATTTACAGTGTATTGGTACAGTCATTTCATAAAGTATATACAACAGTTGATAGAGTAGTAGAGGAAGACATTACACTATTAACAGTTCACAGGTTTCATACACAGTAATATAATATGATGAAATATAGTAAGAAAGACAGAGACAAATCAAACAAATACTATCAAACAGTGCTCGAAAAGAATTCATTCATATTGTAAAAACAGTTTTCAATAAGGAATGTTTTCAATGTGGTTTTAAAGTCAATTAATGATTCACTAGTTTTTACGTAGTCTTGTAACTTATTGAAATCTTTCAAACCCATATGATCAGGTGACCTATATGATATTTTATTTCTTGAGAATGGTACATGAAAATGTCCTCTTTGTCGAGTGGAATAATTATGGAAGTGTTCATTGAGTAAAAATGTTTTCTTATTTTGAAACACATAAATACATAACTCATATACGAATAGGCATGCTGAAGGCAAAATATTGTATCAGATAAACAATTCTATGCATGATACTCTACATGGGACTTTGGAAATGCATCTTATAATGCCTTTTTGAGCAATGAAAACAGATACCGTACCGCAGTCTTGAATCTACTTGTGCATAATACAAATTAATCAGTTGATTTGCTTCCAGTACATCTCTCAAATTAATGAAAAGAAATTTCAAGGAAGACAACTTATTGTCATTTTTTTTCAGTGTTCTTTCCAATCAAGATTATCATCTAGATTGATGCCTAGGAATCTAATCGAATTGTGAATACTATACACCGGACTATTGTCAATGCTGAAGACCAAATCATCAACTCTCTTCTGGCTATGATGAATTCTGATAACTTCAGTTTTCTGAGTGTTGAAAAGCAAATTGTTATCGTTAAAATAATCCGAAACTTTGGTCATCAATTCTGAGCATTTGTTCTCAAGTGCAGGTGTTTCTGCTGCCGAGATAATGAATGAGAAATCATCAGCATATGCAGCGTGATGTGTATCGCCTACAAAATGATCGAGTTGATTAACATATAGTAAAAAAATCACAGAGCCTAAAATTGATCCCTGTGGTACCCCCATCTCTACTATCAAATTATCTGATTTGAATTGTTGAACTCTATTTTCCGAGAGAGCTTCTAAGAAACGAATTGTTTGCGGTGTTGTAGAAAAGATGATATTCAAGATAAGGATGCACCCCTCAAGCCATACATTTCCAATTTAGCCAAGTTTTTCATGATTGACACAGTCAAATGCCCTGCTGAGATCACAAAAAACTGCAGCAGGACATTCGCCTGCATCTGCATAATCAACAATCTGTTTATAAAATTAAAACATAGCGGTTGACTGAAATCCATGCTGTTTACTTGTGATGATTCAAATTGTTCCAAAAAAGACATGAGTCTGTCTAGAAAAACATACTCAAATACCTTTGAGAAACTATTTGGTACTGTAACAGCCCTATAATTCCCCATTTGGGTGGGATAATTTTTTTTAAACAGAAGTAACACTTTTCCAGTTTTCAAATTCAGGGGAAAACAACCAGTTCCAAATGATTTATTTACTAAATATATGATAGGCTCAGATATAATTCGCATTATTCTTTTCAGAAGAAATGCTGGACTGTCATCTTTTCCTGCCGACTTTTTATTTTTCATTTTTGTATTAACAATTTTCAATAGTTTTCCTCAGATACTGGCTTCAAAAACATAGTTTTCACATTGAAATTATTAGGATATGTGAGATTAACTGATGAAATATCTTTCATAAAATCGATAGGACTTTCAACAAAAAAATCATTACATTTTTTAGCTACAGTTTTTGGGTCACTCATGACGATACCTCCATCATTTCTAATGACAATTTCATTAGGCTTCTTTTTTTTGTTTGTCAGTTCCCTCACAACATTCATGAAGAACGTACATCATCGGAATTCACTATGAGTTCTTGATAGTAACTCTTTTTTTGCATTCAATAGAGCGCAGTGCTTTTTTTTAGCTTCATTGTAAACTGATGTCAAACGGATATCGCATATTTTCAGAGCGAATAAATCATTCAGGTCACGACTCGAAGATATTACACTACCATCCACCCAACAATTTTTCTTATCGTAAAAGTAGCATTTACGTTTGGGAAAATGCACGTCAAAATGTGATAAGAAAATATTATTTCATTTTTATAGTATTAGTAGCATTGTTATTCATTATTGCTTTCCAAATCTACGGTATATATCATGTTGATAATCGCACAAATCCAATCGCTCCCTCTGGTAAGGAATCGAACAAAAGCCAGTTGAACGAAAGATTCCACACGAATAGTGGGTGATTTCAAATTCGCTGTTTTAACGCTTTCGCTACTTCAATCTGCAAAGGCAACGCTTGCTGCTATTTCCGCTACACGCTTACGTAACCTATATACAGTCCACATCGAAGAGGAGTTGGAAGTCGCCTAGAAGAGGGATCAAGGTGAGTGCGTTTTCAACAGATTTTCTTCTCCTAATTGAACCATAATTTACGCGACATTTTGGTCCATTCGACCCAAGGATCGCTCCGCAGCTATAAGGTGAAATTCGTTTCTTTCTAAGACACTATATTGCATTATGAATTATCACAAATCTTGAATATTTTCAAACTCATATTCATTTCTATTTAACCATATTGTAAAAAAGGGTTTGGACGACGAATAAATTCAAGGCCATTCAATACAGTACACCTGGGTTTCTTTTTGCTTGCTCTATTTGAGGACAATGAACTTTGCCATTTTTTGTTGGATATCCCTCTAGGCCAGTAGGGATAGACATGATTTTCCCAAAATTTGATAATAATTACAAAAGTTTCAAAACTTCAGTAGAGTGAAGAGGACTTTCATATGATAGGTATTCTGATTATGCAACATTTTTTTCTGAACGGAAATGTTGAAAATCAGGATTTAATCGTTTACGTTTACGTTTTCGATATGACTTCAAAACATCATATTACAATTGGGAATTTGCATAAAAAAATACGTACGAGTACGTTTGATGGAGAATCGAGAATCTCTCGACACATTTTCATAATTTTCTTGATTCATTGAAAAATGCAGGAAATATCGAGATTTAAAAAACACCTGTAAAGTTGTAAATTAGTACGATTAACCTACAACTGTGTTACGTCACAGTGTTATGTTTACAATGTAATGAATGCACGACAGTTTAGTACATGATTCGTTACCAGAATAACAGAAGGTGGACAATTGTATTTCAATGAGAGACAACTATTTAACTAACCAAAAACAATGCACATTCAACCAATAGTCCTGGAGCTATAACTGAAATAGAATTGCCTACCAATATGTTTTTCTCACTTTATTTAAAAAAAAATATAAATCAAGAAAATGATTCTTACGTGTCGATTACATTTCAGTCCTCCATTCGGATTTAATATAATTTTCCACAATTTGAGTAATGAAGTCGAGTGGAAAGGTGAATTATTATTTTATTCAATTCAAGAAATACATATCTGCAGAAATTGAATTTGAGATGTAATATCAATTTTACAAATTTTTTTTTTCATCAACGTTTCTGTTTGATGATGAAAATTATGTACTTGCGAGATATACAATCGATAACGTTTTGATATCCTTACTTCCATAGAGCATCGATTATTCACTTTAAAATGTCGTCGATTGCTATAAAGTGTGAAATTTTAAATGAAGAATGATTGCATGTCATTCCATATGTGATAAAACATTCCAATACTCTTTTAGCAGAATTTAGCAATATTTTGTATGCTTTCGATTGTTGCATTCGAAAATATTAGATTGAATTCATTTCGCTGATTGCGAAACAGTGATTGCTTCCGAGATCAATAATTATTTTCAATTTTTTCAATGGTTAACTACGTAACCGTTTTATTCCTCGGATGCAATGTCAATCAACCAGTACAAAATATAACAGATATACGAGATGGATAATCAAGTAGTTAACAGGACCACTGTAGATGTGGATGATGGTCTAATATATATCTTAAACCTATTTGCACAATGTTTGCAATTTATGGCCAAATTAAAAAAAAACAAATCAATTGTACAAAAAAAATGGTCCGTTGAACAATGACGATTGCGTCACGTGAAATATTAGTCGTAATTTTAATTGCAATTTGCATAACTTTCGCAATTATTTCAAAAGTTGTAAAAATGCAAAAAAAAACTGGTGGATAAATAGGTTCCGTTTTTCGTATGAGGTTGCAAAGAAACATATCCACTAGGACCGATATTCTCTTTATTTGCAACCATAATAAAAAACTTTTGTAATTATTTCAAAGCTGTATTGAGAATGGGAGCGTCGATAAAAAAGTTTAATAAATAAATGAGGCTTTTTTCAGAAATGGTTGCAAGTGTACGTGAATATTTTAAACTTTCTTTCCGTTCACTTATCCAATTTGCACAACTTTTGTAATTTTTTCAAACAAATTATAATGAAAAACTTAAACAAATGACAAAAAACATGGTTTCGTAACTTTTACAAGGTTGCAAACTCAATGCATGTTGTAAAACACCAATACTATTAATAGGTATGCCTAGTTTGCAGAACTTTTGCAATTTTCAGTGCAATAATAAGGCATGAAAACGTTTTTTGCAATTAAAACAATGTTCCGTTCATCGCAGACTTCTACAAAATTTTATAGTTTGTTTTCATTGATGCAGTAACATACCGTTGAAGTTTGAAAACTTTCGGAATTAATGTTAATTGATTGTCTATATCTACTGGCCTACTTGTCCCAATATTATTATTCATTGAAAACAGCTGATTGCAGTGCAGGCCTTCCAATAATCACAAAATGTCCCACGCAAATGAAGTCAAGCAGGCTAAAGCTCTCAGAAAAATGTACGAAAATCAAGTTGCCGAAATGAAGGAATTTGCTGAAAAAGCAAAAACTGATCAATCTATACGTGCTCAGTTCAAGAACTTATGTCAGAAGCTCGAAATATGCCGCGATGAATTCAAATCTCAGCATCAATTACTCATAAAGCTGATGGCCCTCGCGGATGAGGACATCGCTGCAGATGAGCCATTCACAAAAGAATTCGATCTTGATTGCTCCTCTGTCGAAACCGTCTATCAAGATCTATTCGGAACAAAACCCGTAATTACTCACATTACCGCTAATACAGGAGCAACCGCAACCGCCACCGCCAATAACGTGAACCATCCGAAGATTGAGATCCCAGGGTTCACAGGTGATATAAAATAATTCAAACCTTTCTTAGATATGTTTGGAAGTCTTATTCATAATAACGCTGCACTCTCAAATATAGAAAAATTTAATTATTTAGTTCCTTCTCTCCGCGGCCCACCCTAGCATTAGTTCAGACAACGCCTATGTCTAGCTCCAATTATGATGTTGCATTTAAGTCACTTTTACATCGTTACAATAACAAACGTCTCATAGCTTTCGCCCATTTACAGGAAATCGATGATGCCGTTAGTATGAAGAATTCGAGAAATACTCGGAATATTAGACTTCTATTGGACACGTTTACAGAATATCTTGCCGCTCTCGAAAATATGGTCTTTCAGTTAATTAATAAGATTTTTTAGTATATTATCTTTTCGCGAATAATTTGAATCAAGAAACTATCACTCGCTTTGAATTTGAGAATACCATAGCCGCTGATGAATTACCCTCTTTCAGGAATTTGCTCACGTTTGTCCTCCAAAGATGCAATGCTCTTGACGCCATCGATTTCTTATTAAACAAAAGTTTGATGCAACAACAATCAAGTTCAAGAAGTGCTCAAAGCTCTAACCCTTCATATTTCAGAGCAAAGCAAACAACATCATATTTCGAAAATTGTACAAATACAAGTAAAATTTGTTCATATTGTAAACGAGATCATCCAATTCACAACTGCTCCGAATATTATAGTAAATCGCCCCAAGAAAAATACAATTTTATCAGACAAAATAAATTATGTATAAATTGTTTGAGTTCTCAACACACATTGAATAGTTGCAGGTCAAAATCAAGTTGTTGTGTCTGTAATGGTAGGAACCATTCGAGCATCCACATAAATAAAACTATAAACGTTCACAACAATTCAGTCTGAACAAATTCGCTAGCAGTTCCTGAACCTACACCAAGTACATTCCAGAAGTTTCTATATTTTCTGGAATGGTCTCATCCCACGTAAATGTTTAACTTACAACCGCAAGCGTAGAAATTTCAGATATCTTCAATAATAATCACACAATTCGCTGTTGAACATGCCACTGTACTATGTGACTTGTCTTTATTTTAATTTTTTGAAGAAAAAACTAAATTCTAAAGAAAAACTATTTTGCCGATAATTCTCAATATTTTTCCTACCGAAAAACATATCGTAAGATTTGATAACATTATGGAATTTCCCATACTTACTTATACTATCTCAACTCCTCGTGTAAAGAATAGTCACACTCTCTTTGTCCAAAAATGTTTCTACATATAATATTTACATATTATAAGGGCAGCTTTGTCACCAGGGTGTATGTAGAAAAATGGATTTTTCTACACACAACACCAATTTTTATAGAGTGTTTCTTTACTATAATGTAAGGCACTGATATTTTGTTTTACCACTAGTCCGTCGGACTTGGATTCATGCCCTCGGCTTAGTATGCGAAGGTCTTGCTTTTGAATAACTTCTTTATATAAAGATTAGTACTTTTTGTCTTTCGTCTCAAGGGACTTTTATTTAAGTGATAATATAACTTAATATTTGGCTTTTGCCTCTCAATTAAAATAATCTGATTGAATTCAATTTCCCTTTCCTCAACTTCGGTTGAGAAAATAATACACAAAAATTAACTTCAATACATCTATTAACAAAAAAGGTAAAAACTATAGTACAGCTCGACGCTTGTCGAATAAAAATAATGGTCAATCATAATATATAAAATGCAACAAAAAAAACAATCTCCTTTTGAGAATAAAGAACAACAACGAATAGTTTGAAAATATTACATATCTGTTCTAAAATAAAAGGGAGCTCATATTTCCGATATATAGATAGTGATTTCCTATTATCGAAATATAGAACCAGTTTCTTCCCGTGGCTCTCATAGTTTATTGTTACCCGCGTAACTGACTTCCGTTTTCCCCAAATTAATAAAATTGTGATCGTCTTCAGTTAGTCACAAATTTTAATAGACGAACTCCCAATATACCCTGTTATGTATACCCTAATCTGGTATTAATTGTGCATGAGGTTCACCCCGTGAATCAATAGTTAAAAGCTATGCATCAAGTTAGATTTTCTACTTAAGCAAGCGACTTACCCCTGTAATTCCCATGTTTCTCCTAGTCTCGAATATAATTCCCATTTCTCTCGTAGCCGCCTGTGGACACTCGAATCAGATTTCTAATTTAAACACACTCGTCTTCCGAACTGACCATTGAAATAAAGTTTCCGACATCTACCCGCGATAATTCCTGCCGTGGAACCATTATATATCTAAGGGCGAATTTCTTCGATAAAGTTTCTGGTAAAACCAAAAACTCGGCCCGAATCCCGAAAGGACTCACGCCTGCGGCGGAACCCAATTCCTTCGAGGTTCGCGAACAGACTCCCTTTTCCCTCTTGATATTTTTCCATTCTCAAAGAAGCGAAGCGCCAAGTGGCACTCTGATTGGCTAAGTCCAATTTGTCGTTGCAGCGAATATATTTCGCGACCCGTGTATATTGCCCATTCGACACTTTGCCCGAATGAATGAAGCTTTGTTTAGTATTTCCAGACTAAACAACAGTTACAATGTTGCATATCTGTAACTGGCAATGTCTCCCAAAATGAATGAACTCGTCTGCTTGACAGAAATATATTTTTTATATCCGCGACGACCCATTAAGGTATTTCAAAGTATGAGCTCCCTGTTTCATATTAATTCCATCCAAGAAACTGGAATCATGAATTATGAATCAAAAATTGAAACTAACTTACCCTGGGACCATTAAAAAAACAAAGCAATAACACCTACAGGGTGTTACATCGCGCCATATTAGACAGTGGTTCACAATAAAGTTATATTTCTGAAAAATGTGTTAAACGACATTTCAGCTATTCACTTTCAATACGCGGTCTCGGGACCATGAACGAGGTGACATCCAGGGGCGGAGTTAACTGTAAAATAAAACCTGTAGGGAAAATGTCTCCCGTTCTTACAATTGACGCAATTATTTTACCAAACATATGCACCAATATGTCCTCTTCTTCAATGAATTATTCTCGAAGGCGTCATATAGAACATATCAAACTCGCTGATGATTCATTTTATGAACCTGCGCCAATTGATTTGCTGTTAGGGGCGGATGTTTTTCTGCATATTATACAAGAGGGACGTATCACGGGACATATTAATGAGCCGGTAGCTAATACGATTTTCGGCTACATTCTCATGGGCAAATGCAACCCTAATGAAAAAAAAATGCTGCAAACACATGCACATTTTTTGTCATATCAAACAATGACTCTTCCACAATAGATAGCTCAATCAAACGTTTTTGGGAAATTAAAGAAGTACCGCCCATAAAGGCTCCCCATCTGAAGATACGTTATGTGAAAGGTATATTCGTTGAAACTCATAAAGGGGGATAAATTCGGGCGTTATATAATCAAATTACCATTTAAAAATTCCGAACCTTTATTTAATTTGCAAGATATTTGCTCGAACGCCGCCTACTCAAACAACCGAGTGTGTATAAAAAATACTGCGAATTTTTAAACGAATACATACAAAATGATTTCATGGAGTAGGTGGATGATGTGAATAACGATACCTTTATTGCAATGAAAAATATATTTCACTCACCTCATCATTGTGTCTTGAAAAAAAAGTACTACTACGCAACTTGGGGGGGTATTCGATGGATCCCGCAAAATCGCGGGGGGATGTCATTAAATGAAAAAACCTCATATTGGGGGAAAAAATTACAAAAAGGGTATTTTCGACATATTATTGGAATTTAGAACTCACTCAGTTGTTTTTTTCAGCAGATATAAAAAAAAAAAACTACAAATTCGGTTCTCCAAATTATCAAAAACTATCAAAAAAAGGGTATTATGGAGGTTTTCACCAAATGATGGGTTAAAGGGTTATCGCTAAACGGTTGGGGTTTTTGGGCTTTTCATCTTCTCCCAAACCCTCGGTTTTTCAATTAGCCGAAGATGAACGTAATAATTTTCCGCTGTCCGCAAATATTTTAAACGAGGATATTTTATAGATGACATTTGCTCGTGATCTTCT
>JAFIRS010008373.1:0-17665 GCA_018342105.1 Gonioctena quinquepunctata
TATGTTCACTTTTCACTCTGTGGTCGCCTAAAGTATATGAGCTTCGTAATAGTTTCATCTGCAAACATTTTGTTCCCCAAATAGGAATTATACGGAATGTATATTGTGTTCGTGTTATTTGTCAGAGAAAATTAACACACGAAAAATTCTGGTTGGGACTAACCCTCCTCATTTGATTACTTTTGTCATTACTGGTTACGTTCACGCTAGTCGTTTGTCTCTCCATGGTAATTGGAGTTCGTGGTTTTTTGTATTTTCCACTTTCTTAGTATCTCCTCATATCATGGAAGCTAATGTGTTTTCCCAAGGTAGAATGCACTTCAGGAGATGATAAAATATGATAGAATATAATATTTGTGTTCCATCTGAAATTAAAGATAATGAAAACGAAGAATATAAAAACTTTTTAATAAAAAATTAAACCAACGAAATACGGAACTGAAAAGTAAAAAATAAAATAAACCCTCTCAGTCTCAATAACTAAGCTCCTAAAGTAACTAATTTTGAGTCGGCGCCAAACAAACAAGCAAATGAATTAGATAAGGCGTAAAATTATGGCATCGAGTTGCGCGGTGACATTCTGATAATTTTTTTGGAGTAATTAAATGATCTTCGTTGATTGTTCGTTTGGCGCCAACTCAAAATTGGTTATTTACTTCAGTTTAGGAGCTTAGTTATTGAGACTGAGAAGGTCTATTTTTACTTTTCAGTTCCGTATTTCGTCGGTTTAATTTTTTGTTAAAAAGTTTTTATTTTTAAAAAAATTTGTGGCTGAAATCTATTAATTACTACCTACTTGTTTTTTGATCACTTCCACAATACTTACTTACCCACCTTACTTCAACTATTACCAGTTAAATAATATGATTATCTACTTTAACTATTTGGTGAAATATAAATTATTTTTGTTGTTCTGGTTAGTTTATTCCATTACTTTGTATATCATTCCATCCTCTCATAGAATATAATGATTTTGACGGATGTAGGAGAACAAAAATAATGACATAAGCGATCTGTCATTGTCAACTACATATGTGTGCCAATGTTCACAAGTGAAAAATCAATTTTTCCCTATTTTTCTACCCGTAAGGAGGAATAATTCCATTCGAAATCCAAAGGTAATCAACTTTGAGGTATACCCCATCTAATAAAAAAATAATCATCCAAATCGTAGAACCCAGTACAAAGTCATGCCTGATAGAATCGGTTAACGGACCAGAATTCAGAGGGTGAGTGATCAATATCCTTCATTTTGCTACCCTCAGGGGTGGATTTCATTTTTAACCGACGAAACCAAAAAGCAGGAGTTTTTCTAGTCGACGCGTACATTTAATTTTGTTTAATTTATTTTTTATGTATGATCACGCATAACTTTTCACTGAAACGTCCGATTCCGATTTTTTTTTCAGTTTCAGTAGATAGGGTATACTTCGAAGTTGGTCCCATTTGAATTCAAAAGATGAAATCCACCCCTAAGGGTAGCAAACTGAAGGATATTGATCACTCACCCTCTGAATTCTGGTCCGTTAACCGATTCTATCAGCTATAACATTGTACTGGGATCTTCGATTTGGATGATTCTTTTTTTATCAGATAGGGTATACCTCATAGTTGATCATATTTGGTTTTCGAATGGAACCTACCACCCTTACGTGTAGAAAAATAGGAAATATATGATTTTTCACTTGTGAACATTGGCACACATATGTAGTTGACAATGAAAGATCGCTAGTGTAATTATCATAATCAATATATTCTATGAGAGGATGGAATGATATACAAATTAATGAAATAAACTAACCAGAACAACAAAAATAATTTATGTTACAACAAATAGTAAAAGTAGATAATCATATTATTTAAATAGTTGAAGTAAGGTGGGTAAGTAAGTATTCTGGAAGTAATAAAAAAACAAGCAGTTAGTAATTAGTAGATTTCAGCCACAAAAAAATTGAAAAATAAAAACTTTTTAACAAAAAATTAAACCGACGAATTACGGAACTGAAAAATAAGAGATAAAATAAACCTTCTTAGTCTCAATAACTAAGCTCCTAAACTAATGTAAGTAACTAATTTTGAGTCGGCGCCAAACAAACAACCGACGAAGATCATTAAATAACTTCAAAAAAATTATCAGAATGTCACCGCCCAACTCGATGCCATCATTTTACGCCTTACCTAATTCATTTGCTTGTTTGTTTGGTGCCGACTCAAAATTAGTTACTTACATTAGTTTAGGAGCTTAGTTATTGAGACTAAGAAGGTTTATTTTATTTTTTACTTCTCAGTTCCGTATTTCGTCGGTTTAAGTTTTTGTTAAAAAGTTTTGTTTACATTCAAATGGGACCAACTTAAGTACACCCTATCCATTGAAATAAGGATTATCGGAATCGGACGTCTCAGTAAAAAGTTATGCGTGATCATACATAAAAAAAATACGCGTCGACTAGAGAACCTCCTCCTTTTTGGTTTGGTCGATTAAAAAGCAACATGAAACAATTTTGCTTTCTACAAATAAACTTGAGAAACTGATGGTATTTTTGGGTTATGTGGACCATGTTTGGCAAAGAAATACCAACACTTTTTCAAAGTTGTGAAGTGGGGACGTTTCTATGATATCTACCTAAAAAACTCAGAATATTTTAATGGAATACGTTATTTCGTTTCAATCAATTGGGGTTCAAATTTTGCCTTTTCCTCCACTCGAAACAATTTGTTCTTTTAACAGCACTGGATCTATTTATCCGCCTATGTCATATCTGATCTCCTTGTATTATTTTTTCATCTCTGGTGGGACTTTCCAAAAATTTCAAATAACGACGCTTTGGAAATTAACGGAAAAATTTCAAAAATCCAAACTCGACATTCCATACTGAAATTATCAATACACTGAAAGATTTCTTTGTGGAAATTTGAAAAACTTTATTTGTGCACACAAAATATTTGAAAATTATACTACTAAGGATTCCCATGAAATATTTTTTATATCAATGTCATTTTACCATGAAAGTCGTTTTACATGTTGAATTGTATACAGAAGAAAAATAATCTCCCCACTTGTAATATCAGTAAGTTGATATGTACCAAATAATTCACATAGATACAAAGCGTAATAGAATTACATGTTAAAATGCAAGTACATGGAATTGTTTCTCTTTGACATTCCTCCCTAATTATTTTTTCGCCTCATACCTACCCATTCACTAAATTATATATACAGGGTGTTACCAAATAAGTGCGAAAGTTTTCAGGGAGTGATTCCTTGTCGAAAATCAAAGGGGGAGTTTCATGTAAACAAAAGCTCTTAGGCCTCTCCTTGAAAAGTGACACGCTTCCAAAAAATTTTTGTTCCTGAAATTGCAGGAGAGTTGAAGAAACGGCATTTTGTGGACATGTTCCACCAATAAAAAGGCTACCTATGAATATTTTTTTAATATTGTTGTGATCTTTTAAAGGGATGAAACATGCAAAACCCATTTTTTTTTTACCAGAACTTTTTAACGAAACAAAATATCTCAATTTGGAGATATATGTCGAGAAGAACGATTCATTGCAAAACTCTTGTGTTGTGTCCGTAAAAGCAAAAGTTTACTAATAAAAAAATAAAATACGACATTGTGCATGAACGAATCATCTGTAAATGGAATCGAAAAAACCTAGTAGGTGGCTGTCACGTTTTGTTTGCACAACTTGTGACTTCAATCGAAGTATTTTAAAATCGAAAAATTCTAGTAGGTGGCTGTCAAGTTGCGTTGATTTTTATGTGGTAGTTGAAAGTTCAATTGTTCTTTTGAATCTTCAATATGAATAATTACACTAACGCTGAAATGGCCGATATGCATTTCATGTATGATCGTGCCAATGAAAATTATCTGGAAGCTAGACGGCTCTATGCAGAGATGTGTCCTTAGCGCGTGATACCTTATCACACAATTTTTGCACATCTTCACCAACGTCTCTGTGAAAGAGGGACTTTTCGAAAACGAACAACTGATTGTGGTCGTCCACCAGTAATAAGAATTGATTGAAGATCCTCCGGAATTGAGTACAAATTGCTAACTCACTTAATGTTAGCAATAAACTAATCTGGAAAATTTTAAAGGATCACCAATTGTATCCTTACCATTTTCAACCAGGAACTATCGCCTCGAAATTTTCCCCATCGAGTAGACTCTTATCAATGGAGACTCAATTAATTCAAATCAAATCAAATCAAATTCATTCAATTCAAATAATCAATTACATAATAACCATTTTATGTGCAATTTTACATTCATCAAATTATCGAGAATTACACCTAAGCTAGAATATGCTTGTATTGTGCCGATTCTCTCAAATTACGACTATAAAAAATAAAAAAATTATTTAGGTGCGGTTTGAGGAATAAAACAAAAATTAATGAGTAGCGGGGAGAAGGGGAGCAAAAGTTAATATTATAGATTATATAATATATATTGGAGTGAGAAGGTAAATGCAGTAAACCAAAGGAAAGAGTGAGAGAGGGTAATCCTGAATGAATACTCTTATGGTATTTTTGTGTGATATGATTAATTTGCGTCAGTTTTGTAGTAGGAACTCAAAAGATATTGTTAAACACAGTTGCATTTTCAGCGAGGTATAATTTTTTTTTTTTTTGAATTTTGGAAGAGTGTTTATATTTTTCAGAAGTGCTGGGAGCATATTGTAGAGTTTAGGACCAAAAAAGAAAACGAATCTCTGAGTGTGAGTCTTGTGAAACAATGGAAGTTGTATTTTATCGGTGAATCTACTCACTTTGGATTTGCATTGGTCATATTTTTCCATGTTTGAACAAATCCATGTCAGGCTTTGGAAAGTATATAAGGATCTGATGTTTAGTAATTTGGCGTCTCTGTATAGTGATTCACTTGTATGCAATCTGTGTTTCTTGAATATTAGGGAACGTAATATTCACTGACGAATCCTACTTTTCAGGGCAAGGGACTACAAATTTCCATGACAATCATCTATGGGCTGAAGATAACCCACATGCAATTCAAGAAGGTCGGTATCAAAATGAACTTTCACTAAACGTGTGGGTCGGAATTATTGGCGAAAATATTATTGGACCGTTAAGGCTAACTGGTGCAACCTATACAAATTTTCTCCAGGAGCAGCTTCTCATTTTACTTGAAAATATTCCACTAGCTATTCGACCACGAATGTGGTTTATGCACGATGGTGCGCCTGTCCATTTCAGCATAAGTGCTCGTCATTATTCGGACGACGTGTATTCAAATCGTTGGATAGGCAGAGCAGGACCTCAACCTTGGCCTCCCAGATCTCCAGATTTAAACCTCTTGGACTTTTCCATCTGGGGTACCTGAAGTCCTTGGTTTATACGACCCCCATTGAATATGTGAACGATTTGAGGAATCGCATCATTGCAGCCTGCGAGACAATCCAAAACACACCAGGAATATTTCAATGTTTACGCCAGTCTATGAGACGAAGACTTGATTGCTGTCTAATGGTTGGAGGTGGTCATTTCGAGCAGTTTTTATAACTCCGTTCCGTTTGATCCGATCCGTATCTTCCGTAGTTATTGGAGTAGAATTCTGAAATTTTCACGATCGTTAGATATACCGAGGATGAGTCTGAATCTCCTCTGGGGTTAACCTAAGTGACATATACTGCGCGCGCCAGGGGCGATGGATATACCGATTTTTGCGAAAAATAATATTAGGAGGTAAGATAGGCTCAAAATTGATTACTCTCGTTTCGGACGTCCATCGTCTCAATGGATTTGAAAGGTTTTCGCGACGTTTCGGAAGCTCGCATCTTCAATCGTCTTCAGGTGAATACTGACAAGCTTAGGTGCTACTTACTTATTTGTATGTCTGTCGGTGCGATGGTCCGTGTGGTGGTGTTTCGCCCCCTGCAGTCCGCCAGAAAGGGCAATCGGTGGTTTCCATACGTTCTTGATCTCAACGCTCGGTTGATGTAATCGATCCCTTTGAACTTCCGTTTGAACCAATGCTGCTTTCTATGTAGACTACTTGCGTCGTCCCATGGAATTGGAGGGTGCTCAGTCCATGCGTGGTTAGCAATTCCCGATTTTGACGTTTCTCCGCGTTGAGTCCATTTCGTGTGCTCGTCCAATGTTACCGATAACGCCCTCTTTGTCTCTCCAATGTAGGGATCTCTGCAATCACATGGAACTTCATAAATACAATACTTACTGTTTTCAGTTCTGTTGTCGGGTTGGGTCTTGGTATGGAAGCTCCATAAAGTACTGCCGGATTGGAAGCAGCTCTTAATGTTGAACTTGTTTACGATCCTTATGATCTTCTTGGAGACACCTCTGATGTACGGAATGCAAATCACTGCGTTCTGTTGTTGCTCCTCAGATGTCGCAGGTCTCTGGAGTTGTTTCAATACTTCTCCTAGGAGTTTTTTGGGGTATCCATTCCAGTGAAGGTTCTCTCTGATGTGGTTTATTTCTGGATGTAATGACTTCTCGTCGTTGCATATGTGCATCGCTGTTTCTACCAATGTTCTCACGATCCCTCTCTTCCTCTGTGCGAGTTCGACGAAGAGAGGATTTGTCAGAATATTTGGTAGGAAGAGCGATGCACATATGCATCGACGAGGAGTCACTAGATGCCGAATTAAACCACATCAGAGACAACTTTCACCGAGATGGATACCCCAAGAAACTCCTAGGAGAAGTATTGAAACAACACCAAAGACCTGAGACATCTGAAACACAGTAATCTGCCTTCAGTACATCAGGGGTGGTACACAGACGGGCCTGAGATGGAGAATGGAATATTGTTTTCAAGCTGAGAACTTTCCGCAACAAGCTTTTGGATCTATAACTCACGGAATAACCTAAGTCACACATCCAAAGAAATTATTTTTTACTTTTTAGTGCATTTGAATAAAAGTTTGTTTTAAAAAATGTAGGCTTCTATATTCAGTTAAGTAAAAATTCATTTCATCACTAGTGATATAATGAAAAAAATTATGAAAAATGTGACGATTCAAATAATAAATTAATAAAATAATATAATCTTGAATTAGCAACAAAAATACTGAATTTTGGAATGAGTTTTTTTCAATCGTTATGGAATTCTGAACTGGGGCACTGGTGCAGCCGTGCAAAGGGTATTCCTAATTCAAAAATATGTGATGAGAATAATTGCTCAACTAGGATACAGAGAGTCATGCAGAAATGCATTTAAAGAACTGAATATTCTGACAGTCGCCAGCACATATATTCTAGAATCCTGTGCATATGTATATAAACATAAATCCATCTTTCAACCATATCAACATGACCATAATACTCGTTCCAAGGGTCTGTTGGTGTCAAATGCTCATAGAACAGCGTCGTATGAAACAAGTGTAGATTTTAATGGCTGTAAATTCTACAATATACTTCCTGAAGATATTAAGGATTTTCCGAGTTCTCATGTTCCTAAATATAGGCTGAAGAAACTGCTGCTTCGAATGAACTGTTACACTTTTCAGGAATTTATCGAGCAACTATGAATTACAGACTGAGTGAAAGCTCATTCATATTCATAATATAGGTGACTTACCATCATCAATGATATGATTATAAATTACTCAATTAATTTTATATTTACTTATTTACTTGTTAGTTGTGTTGACTTTGTACTCTTTTAATTTTTATTGTACATTGTAACATTACTGCAACAACTGTACTTTTCAATTTGAGAAATAAATAAATTATTATCATTATTATTATTATTAATCTATTCAATTAGTCGTACCAACTTGACTTCACAATATTGATATACTGGGTGTCCATGGAAGGTGGCTCGCTCCTATAACTTTTTTTTTCGGAGATAATGGAATGAAATTTGGAGGATCTGTTTAATGCATAAAACTGCATTTTCTGACAAGTAACTCAACTTCATGAAAATTTTGGATTCCTCGGAAGTGACATGAACTTTCGATTTTCAAATGGGACACCTGGTATATCTTGTAAAAATACAACTTTACTGTTTTCGATCATAATGATTCAGCTATGTGACGTTTGATTTAAAAAAATGTATTACTATTTTTTTTCAAATGGCGACATGGTGGATCGTCGGATTAGAAAAAAAGAGCATTTTATTACGATTAATTTGATACCGCACTCTATTAGGTTGTAAGAAAACTTTCGATAAAAAAGTGAAAATATAACGCTAGAACTTTCGTTAAATGAATAATCTTATTGAGATTAAAATAAGATTTAAAATCGAGTAGCCTGTGACGAACACAACTGAATAAAAATCATTAAATTGTTGCGGTAAAAATTGACGTGTCGACATATTATTTTACATCTCTTCTACAAAGTCAATTAGGTAGTTATTGTGTACCTCATTGTTTGAAAATCATGGAAAATAACAATATTTATACAAGAACCGAAAAAGTTGATATGTTATTAGTTTTTGGAGACTGTAGGCAAAATTCAACCGATGCTGCACGTCTCTACGCACAGAGATATCCTGATTGCGGTAACCCGACCCGGCACTACTTTCCAAAACTGGTTCAAAAAATGCGAAATGAGCCTGATAATGATGGGAACGATTCGTTTGTTGTGAGTGAAGAAAAATAAATCGAAGTTCTGGCATACGTTCAAGTAAATATCAATACGTCACTCAGGGAGATCGCAAGAGAATGTGACATTTCGAAGTCTTCTGCAGCTAACATTTTGAAGAAACATAAATATCATTCATTTGAATATCAACTACACCAGCACCTGTATCAAAACGATAATGCAAGGAGACTTGAGTATTGCAATTGGTTCTTTGGAAAATATTTGGAGGATGACACATTTCCATATAAAATTCTGTATACTGACGAAAGCCGTTTCACTAATTTGGGACATTTCAACAGAAATAATAAGCGATATTGGTTGGTCCGATACAAATTTACACTTGATGGAGGAAGGAAATTTCCAAGAACGTTTTGGTTTCAATTATTAGGTTGGGATTTTAGGGGACAGAATTTTAGGCCCCATAATTTTTGACGGCGTCTTAACAGGGGCCAGATATCTAAGTTTCCTCACGCAGGAAATTGAGCATTTCTTGGACCAAGTTCCATTCATAAATCGAGTTGGATTATTTTATCAACAAGATGGTCCTCCACCACACAACCTGAGGGCAGTTACGGAATATCTGCATGAAACATACAACGAAAACTGGATTGGAAATATGGGTCCAGTTAGGTGGCCGGCGAGGTAAAATAGGGTTGTTTTCCACTTATACCTTCATTTATTCCTTTTTAAAAAACTTTTCAGGTCACCCGACCTTACGCCTCTAGATTTTTTTTATGGGGATCTATTAAAAACGAGGCTTATGATGTACCCCCTGCCACACCACATGAATTAGAGGACAAAGTAAGGGCAGCAATTCATAGAATTACACCAAGACAGTTGAGAAACGTTGTAAGAGCAACAATAAGAAAAGTTCGCCTTCGTCAGAAACAAGATGGAGGTCACTTTGAACATCTGGAACCCTAAAGATATGTAAATAGGTAGTTTCAATATAATTATTTCATTTTCAACATGTGCTCCATTTTAGAAAAGTTCTAACGTTATGGTATTTTCAGTTTTTTATCGAAAGTTTCCTTACAACCTAATAGAGTGCAGTATCAAATTAATCGTAATAAAGTGCTCTTTTTTTCTAACCCGACGAGCCACCATGTTGCCATTTGAAAAAAAATTGCAATAAAAATGTTAACATCAAACGTCACATAGCTGAAACATTTTGATCGAAAACAGTGGAGTTGTATTTCTACAAAATTTTCAGGAGTGAAATTAGTTATTTGAACGTATCCATGGCCTCTAGAATAAAAATGTATTTCGAAAAAAATAAAATACGGTTAAAAACAGTAACAAATGATACATGGTTGTATTCTAAATGTCATATAGAGACAAAAAAACTGAAAATATACCTGGTGTCCCATTTAAAAATTGAAATTTTATGTCACTTCCGGTGAATCCGGAATTTTCATGGAGTTGAGTTTTTTGTCAAAAAATGCAGTTTCATGCATTAAACAGATCCTTCGAATTTCGTTCCATTATCTCCGAAAACAAAAAAGTTACCCGGTATTCAGTTGGGTTCCATTAAAAATGTTACGTCGATTTCATGAAATTAAACATTATATTCTACGAATGTTTTATGGTGATTTCTGTTTTACTGACACGAGTTTGTTCCTCGGAGCCCAAACTTATTTTTGAGAGATTTTCCTCCTTGAAGTCCGGTTCTGTTGCACACCTTCGAATGCCCCAATCATTTTTTCGAATAACACCATTTTTGTTATTGTCTGAATAGCCTCACTCAAAAATACACTAACATCTTATAATGTATTAACAAAAAGTATATTGTGTCGATGAACAAAGCCTACCAGAGGTATAATCCTATATTAGTACAAATATGAAAGTGTAACTTGAATTATCGACCTATTGTACGAATTTAACGACTGTCCTCAAGAAACCTTCAAAATCTTGTTTCAAAACCATTAATCTTGTTCTTTGTATTCTTGAGTGAAGTATTGTCGAGGTTTTGAAAGAAACCACTCCAAACGACGCTTGAATTGGCATTCATTCAAATATAATAAAAGAAGAATGTTCTACCTACGAGAGAACTAATTGTGGAAAAAGGTATATTTCAGAATTAACATTGACACCCGTATTATGATACAAGGCGTTAATGCAAGATTTATTGGATCTTACACCACTCGAAATGAAGAGCAGCTGCTCATCGATTCGCAAAATTATAGGAATACATCGATGTGGAAAATATTCTCCTTGTGGTAATCGTGTGAAACGAAACGTTGTCTCCACATAAACTCAAATCAGACGTTATCAAATAATATTCTGGTATCAATGTATGACTTTTCAATATAAAAATAACTATGTACATTATATACGTATAACAGTGAATGATGATCATTCACCAGTTTTTAACTTACTAAAAAACCGGAAATATATTATCAGAGGAACAATTTAGCTTTTCAATTAATCAGAACTAATTATACTTACTTTCCTCTCCTAATAATTTGATTATCTTATTTTTGTTGTACAAGTTGTACAGTGGAATTATTGGAAATGATTCGGTTATATTTCACAGAATCATCTCCAAAAAAAATGTGCGCACCAAATTTTAACAACGAATGTCAATATCAATATGATCGAAGTTACAGGAAGCTGATTGATCAATCGGTGGAAGTAAATAATGACAAAAATGTTTAGTAAAAGTATTTGTTTATAACACGTTTCAGTTCTGATCACAAGTATCAAATTATATGTTTCTTCTTCTTCTATCTATGTATCTATCTTATATCTATACTATTTCATTGAGAACTCCAGTAACAAATTGAAAGCTATTTGGCAATTGATGAATTCACAGACAGGAGAACATTCGTTAAAAAATGAAACCAACATTTCAGCAGAAAACTTCAATAATTTCTTTGTGAATCATTAACTCAATCCCTCATAGCAACCTTGACTCCATAGAAATACTTAAAAACACACACAGTTCTCCCTGTTTTTCTTTTTTTATTACTCCCACCACTGAAAAAGAAATAAAAAGTATAATTAGGAACTTAAAAAATTCTCGCAGCAGGGACGTTCATGATATGAACGTGAGTATTGTTGAACATCTGCGTGAGGAACTGGCACCAGTAGTATGCTACATATTCAACAAGTGCTTAGAACAGAACATATTTCCAGAAAAACTGAAAACCGCCAAAGTAGTACCAATTCTCGAAACTCGTGAGAACGAGGACCTAAATTCCTATGAACCAATTTCAATACTTACAGTTTTTTCAAAAATATTTGAATGTTTGCTGAAATCCAGAATTGTCTCTAGTTTCGAGGAAAAACAACTCTTTGCCAAAGAACAGTTCGGTTACCGAAATAATAAATCAACAACCAAGGCATTGATATACATTTTGGAAAAAATCATGGAAGCAATTGATGAAAATAAATTTACGTGTGCCACCATGCTAGATTCATCCAAGGCATTCGATTGCGTCACTCATGAATACCTGTTAAATAAATTAGATTTCTACGAAATCAGGGGTGACGCACTGAAGCTGTTTGCCTCCTACCTAGATCATCGTCACCAACAAGTGGTTTTACCTTCGGGTGAGCAATCAGGCGTACTGCCCATAGAGACTGGTGTTCACCAAGGGTCCATATTGGGACCTATATTTTTCATCATATTTATCGATGACCTACCAAAATTTTTTAATGTTCATGCGGTGGCTTTATATGCCGATGACACTACAATTTTGAATATCAGCCATGATATTATTTATATAGAACTGTTAAAAAATCACATCTACCAAATTTCTGTTCTCAAATTTAATATTTTTATGATTTCCAATGAAAATAATCTGACATTTCCTCATCATGTTTCCTTGTGAATCCAAATTAGCATACAGAATGTTCTTGCTTGTAGATTATTTTTGTCCATTTGAATTCTAAAATTTTTTTTGTGGATTTTAATTTCTATACTTTTAAAGGTTGTGCAAATGAAATGGATTGTTGGAAACATAATGATGAAAATATAAAAGCTCCACTGCTGAACTCTTGGATCATCTGCGTTGACTATAAGATGGCCAAAGTTTCAGAGATGCAAAGTACACTGAAAAATTGTAAGAACAATCATAGCAGGTATTCATGTAATGTATAAATATCATTATATAATTTTTTTATTATTTTTATAATTAACATATTTTTCATATCATAATAATATATATATATATATATATATATATATAAATATAAATATTTACAGTGTCCGCCAAAAAGTATGTACCATTTGGGAAAAAAGTTTATTATTGGAGTATTCGAAAAAAAATACTGTTATATCAGAATTCCACGACCATTGTGATGACATGACACTTGGTTGGTTGGTTGAAAGCTGACGAGCCAGAGATAGGGTTGGCACTTAGCTTCCCCTGACACTGCGACCATACATGACACTTCAAAAACATCGTGTGAAAATATTCTGAATGAAATAGTGAGTCAACTGTTAGATACGAACCGATGTAACAGCAAGGGTTCTGACATAATCCTATTTTTTAATTATAGTGCCCTCTGGTGAGGAGAAAATGAGAAAGTTCTGTCATTATCATTGAAATGCAAATATTCCAGTATAGTCAAGCTATTCATAAGAAAAAAAATTGATATTTTGAAATAGATGGGAAAATATTCAAAAAAATAGCTATTTCCAATTTTTTCGAATTATCTCTTGTGCATAAAATTGAAATCTGAGTAACTTTTTTTGATATTTTGCCATTTCACCCCACTTCTCGCTTTTTCATAGCTTTTTTTTTCAATTTGCCGCCATACTAGCGATCACGTGACATGTGTCGAAATCGATTTTTAGGTAATCGGACATGCACAAACTTTTTCCCAGAATATTTTTTCCAATACTTTAATAATATACTTTTTTCCCATATGGTACATACTATTTGGCGGACACTGTATATATATATATATATTATTATGTTATGATGACTTTTGTAAATATATGAATATTGTAATATTTTTGCACTGTATAATAATTTGTATGTGGTAATAATAATTGCCAACGAACGTCACTGTTCTCTCGTCACGTAGCTGACAATTGCTATTCCTTTTCTCACCACAGCTAGCACAGTTGGTACGCCCTCATCTCAAGATAGCCGGTTCAAAGCAATTTAGCCCTTATTTGATATGTCAATTGCAAGAGATAACTTATACTAGTGGGAATATACAAATCCTTTATTCAGGAAGACTTAAAATACCTGGCCTACGAGAAATAACTTATACTAGTGGGAAATATACAAATATTCACGGATAATCATAAAATTGGAATCATGGATAGATAAACAGAACCTCACTTTTTCCGTGATAGTAAAGTTTTCTGTTATTGTTCAAAATAAGGTGAAATAAAGTTCTTCGAATGTGAAATTCGTTATTGGTGAAATAGTTCAGGACCGGAAAATGCACTATTAAAGTTTTTATACCTGTTGGAGATGTCGGTGTTTCAAGATATGCCCTGAAACTGGATACCTTGTCACTACAAGCGCTATCAAGAACTCCAATACCATAAATCAGGAACCATACAGATGCGGAAATCAGCTTTGGAGACGTGGAAATGATATATAATCAAGGTAATACTAGTTTTGCTCTCCAAATGTTGGAACTCGTTCAATTTTTGTTCTATCAAAATGTTGCGTCCATTCCCATCTAATTTTATTTTCAATCTCCTCCTTGGCTTTGTTTGTTGTTGCCTTGATACAAGTTTCCCTTCCTGTTTTCCCAATTGAATTTTTGAATTCGCGCACTAAATTGTCACATTTCACTGTTTAGGTTTATCTTACTCAATTTATATATCCAACTATTTTTCCATACTTATTACTATTTACAAATTCTAATAATAATTGTTTATGATATCAACCAATTGCTATTCCTTCACAATTTTCAATTTTTACCTATGACCATCCATTCTCTGATTGGCTATTATCATGAAGACGTTTGCTATTCTACCATTGGTTACTTTCAGTTATCTCCAATTTCATATACTGTATGTTTCAAATTTACAAATGTGTTGATCACCTTTTATTCATGCAAATTTTGTAAATTTAGACTTTTTGTTGGCTTTTTTCCAATTATGGTTTATGATCATTATGAGAGTGTATGAAATTGATTGTGTTATATTATTTTGACATTTTTATCTATCCATATTATACAAAGGCTTATAAATAAATAGAACTTCAAAAGTTATTCAAAAAAAAATCTCTTGGAACTAATAACTATTTAGTAATTATTATTTTTGTGGGTTTTTTCCTTTAAACCTTTAACTGGCATAACATAACATAACATAACATAACAATATATATATATATATATATATATATATATATATATATATATATATATATATATATAATTATAAGGGATATCGGGATAACAGGAAACTGGATAACGGGGTAGCGTGGCAACGGGGAACGGGGTAACGGGATAGCGAGATAGGGAAACGATAAATCAGGGAACGGGATACTGGGATAAAGGGACAATGGAAAACTGGAAACGAAATAACGAGAAACGGGATAACGTGAGACCGGATAATGAGTTAACAGGATAACTGGATGATGAAACAACGGGATAAAGGGATAGCTGGAAACGGAATAAGGGAAGAGCGGGATTATGGATAACGAGAAACGGGATAACGAGCAAAGCCACACGCATACGCTAGATTTAACAAAACAAAGAGGAACATAGGAAAAATACAAATGCCACGCGGACGCCGGCCCGATGTCAGCTACTAGATAACTACTTAGATTAATATTTTTTTTGGAAAAAAAGCCAAAAAAGCCAATTAATAAATTCCATCAACAACATTCTCCATTCGATAGAACAACAGTGTTTTCCTGCATCAGATTGCACCTTTGCTCTTCAAGGTCATTTGTTTACTCCAGCTTTCCTAATTCCTCCGAAAACAGGAATTCTAGATAAGAATCGACCCGAATGAATACCCATTCTCGATTCCTAACCCCCCAGCTCAGTTTCATTAATTACCAAAATCTTCGATTCACTTCATCTGTCTAATATTTCAGGAGGTCGAAAACTAATCTTGGCCCCATAATTCAATAGTGGTATGCATATGAACCGACCCCTTACTCAAAATAAATTACCTCTACTCTGCCATTTCGCATCTAGGAATTAATATCGTTGAAGCATTGGTCTATGGGGATGCATAAGCTCATGAAATTTAATGATTTACGAGGGTGGTTTCAAAAAACATTGCTCCGACCCAATTTATTAATTACAGGGTTCCACGAAAATAATGATCCCTTAAAGGATAGGTGAACAAAAAATCAATATTTTTTTCCAAAGTCCCTTTTTCGGCTTTCATTTAGTTTCACTTGTTGGTTGTTAGTTGGTTTGGTCAAATCTTGCAAGGAATTTTGACCGCCTTCTAGTTGTCCGATTGATTTGAAATTGGCAGTTGTTCATTATTCTGGTGACAGCATTATGGAATGTTTGATAGGAAAAAAAAAAAAATGGCGGCCCAAGATGGCAGGACGAGATTTGATTCAAAAATTTGGGATGTGAGGGTTTTGGGGTCCGATTATGAATTTTGATTAGAATTGAGAGCAGTTTTGCTCCATTACAAGATCAACTCCATTACCTCTTCGGTTTGTAGATAGACTTGATTTATGAATAGTTCAAAATGGAAGATTGTTGGAACATCTGCTGTAAATGTACGCATTTTTGAATTTATTTTGTTACCTCTTCGGTTCAGCATTGAAAAAAAATATCATAATTGCTGTTATGATGACTATTCATACTTTCCTTGAGAATTAAATACATTTTTGATGAAAAAATCAAAATTATCCATAGTAAACAATATTTAGTGCACAAATTATCTTATTCCAAATGATTGATTTTGAGATATTTGGTGTTAAGTGAACCTATTTTGTGACATAAATCCAACCGTAACTTCCGAACCACCTGGTATAAACCTTTTATTTTTGAGAAAACTTTTCCAAAAGAATTCAATCGAGTGGAAATATATAGGGTGTTTCATTTGAAAGACATAACTTTGATAAGTAACACATTAATCGGGAGTTATTTTCAACCGACGAGACCAAAAAGGTTCTCTAGTCGACGCGAATGTTTTTTTTTATGTATATAGTACTTTTTACTGAGCCGTCCGATTCCCATGAATTTTCAATGGATAGGGTGTACTTCGAAGTTGGTCCTATTCGAATTTAAAAGATGAAATCCACCCCTAAAGGTAGCAAAATGAAGGATATTGATCACTCACCCTCTGAATTCTGGTCCGTTAACCGATTCTATCAGGCATAATTTTGTACTGGGTTCTTCGATTTTGATGATTTTTTTTTATTATATAGGGTATTTGATCATATTCGGATTTCGAATGGAATCATCCACCCTCACGGGTAGAAAAATAAGGGAAAATTGATTTTTCACTTGTGAGCATTGACACACATATGTAGTTGACAAAGACAGATCGCTACTGTCATTATTTTTGTTCTCCTACATCCGTCACAATCATTATATTCTATGAGAGGATGGAATTATATACAAATAAATGAAATAAACTAACCAGAACAACAAAAATAATTTATATTGCAACAAATAGTAAAAGTAGATAATCATATTATTTAACTGGGATAGTTGAGAGGTGGTAAAGATTTTGAAGGATGAAAAGTCAAAGGGGGGAAAATCCATGAAATATGACTGCAAAGGAATATAATAATACCTTTTAGTCCATAAATGGGTTTCCAACTAATGGAAGCAACTAATTTTGAGTAGGCGCCAAACGAACAATCAACGAAGACATTAAATTCCAAAAAATTATCAGGAATGTCACCGCCAACTCGATCCATCATTTTACGCCTTACCTAGTTCATTTTTTGTTTGTTTGGCCCGACTCAATTGGTTACTACATTAGTTTAGGAGCTTATTGAGACTAAGAAGGATTTTATTTGATTTTTTACTTTTCAATACGGTATTTCGTCAGTAAAATTTTTTGTGAAAATTTTTTTTGGAACATAGTTTTAATTGATCTCTATAATAAACTTCACCGAAGAAAAGCAGCTATCGTCCACTAACGCATCATTGATACAAGTTGTATAAAATTGGAATACTGATGATTTCCAA